>JAEIFU010001030.1:0-84810 GCA_018904235.1 Lordiphosa stackelbergi
ATTTCATTTTGATTTTTGCTTTTACATACAATTTACACACGAGAGAGAACTGTCTCACTAAAACGAAAGCAAATCGAATTTAGCTTCGAAGCTGATTTTTACGAAATCAATTAGTATTACCTTTAATTGCTTGCATTTTCTGGGCACACTGCTCATTTGGTATGGAGCAGCTGTCATACTGCTGTTTCACGAAATCAAATCGAAAGCAAATCAAAAGCAAATCACTTTCAGGAATACCTCTATTATGTATGAAAATTTTTAGTGTATTCCCCATACTTTTTTAAACCATTATTATTATTTATATCACTTATATTTAAAGTTTCACACCGCTTACTCTTTTGGAAGCATTTTGTAACGGCTGCACTAAGCTAAACGGCAGTGCAAGAAAGGTTGCAAGAATACCTCGTCTCTTTGTTCTGATCGATAACTAACATTCGATAGGGCATCCGATAATTGTCTGTACGCATGCACACGAGAAGAGAAGTGAAGCCAACTTCAGCTTAGAGTTTTCCTATTTCCGTTTGAACTTGGCCAAAGAAAAGACCGTCCACGAGTATTGTGATCTTCCAGACAATCTAAAAATACCATGTGAAGAGAATTCTGGACTTATAATAGGGAGATAGTCTGCGCCCGGTTGAAGTCGTAAGGCGTCACCAATATAAAAGGAAGTCCATAGTAGTTCCAGAAGCGTGAATACAGGTCTTCCAACAACAGTACAACAGTACACACACGCAGCGCTGATCGATACCGCGATACTGCATGCAGGAAAGCAGTCCAGTTCTGATGGCAAATTTCGACCACGTGGTAGTGCCCACTCGATCTTCGACGCCGCCTTAATTGTATAGTTGAAAATTGAGTACTGCTGCTATATGATCTACCGCAACTAAATTTAAGTTTAACCCTTAAGACCCCATATCACAGTAGTAACCGCATAAATGCACCAGGCCTGGAAGCACGGATCATCGGATACATTGTGAGTATTAAAGAAGAGATTTTCTTTTAAACATGTACTGAATGAAGTAAAGCAACTGCGGCAAGTCATTATGTAGCAGATTCATACAATAAAGCCAACGATACAAATAAGAAGCAGATGGTCGTGATAATTAATTAACTAAAATTTGCACAAAAAAATATACATAAAAAGAGGATTCTATAGAATAATTATGGCTGAAGTCCTATTTAAACTTTAATTTCTTTATCTCATAAAAACATATCATTTGATCCTATTAATATTATAAATATTTCGTATATACTCAACCGTAAGCTACTATGTATAAGAATAATGATGATTGCCAATTTGTGAATTGTTGTGGGCATTAAGTACAAACCATGATAACCTTGGAGTAAGAGGATTTAATGGAGGGGTATCAAGATTAGGTGGCATCGATGATTAATTTAGGTTTAACATATTATTGTAGACCAAATGTTAACATGGTAAGGTGGGTAACTTAGGGAACACCAAACTCAGTAATATCTCTTATGTCGGAAGAAACATCTGTAAGAAATTTTTTTAAAACCCCCATTTTTTTTTTTTTTTATATAATTTCATTCTCGGCTATTTATTTATTTTATTAGCTTAAATGCTGTAATAATTTAAAATTTAACGGTCGCTGGGAGTTGCCACATCTATAAAAAAAAGTCGATATTCCTTCGCTAACTATTCAACACTGTTTCCACAGCTGGTTGTTGTCTTGGCCCTTGCCTTTAGCTAAGACCACAACCATTTTACTGCACTATGGCCATCCCTTTCTAACCTGCAGCTCAGCATTATACTTCAACCAGCGTTTGACACCCTCAGACTGCCTCAAATCAAATAGACAATATGGCGCTGCACATTCAACTGGCTCGTTGGTCTAGAGGTATGATTCTCGCTTCGGGTGCGAGAGGTCCCGGGTTCAATTCCCGGACGAGCCCAAGGTGGAAAGAAAATAAATTTTTTATTTTTTTTTCGAAATCAAAATAGAAATAAACAAAAATTGGTTTTGATCGGTATTGTTTCTTTTTTGTTGTGGTTGTTCGGAGAACTGAAAGAATTGGCTGTGTCCTTAGCGTTTTGGCTCGCTGATTCAGTATATATACATAAAGTAAGCTTTAAATTTGTTTTTTTTTAGAGTGAAATACTTAAGACAATAGGGGTGCTCCACTTTCATTCGTTTCAATAGTTCATACATGTTGGAATACCCTTAATAAGTTTTTGTTTTGATTTATTACAATAACTTAAGGTGTAAACGCTGCCGCGGATTTGTCGGTCTTGAATGCTAGAGATGGGCGATTTAGTGACACGAAAAAGATGCAATTGAACAAAAATTTGAATTGAATAGAGCTAACAATTTATGAAATATAATAACGTTAAGAATTAGCACAATATCAAGAACTCTACATCACTTTGCCCATCTCTTAGATATTCTAGATGTATGTTTGTGTGTGTGTGTATATTTTGGGGAGGGGGGTTCCAGTCTCTATGGATGCACTCGGCTGTTCTGCTGGCTGCTCATCTCTTACTCGTCTCCTCATTCGTATTCCAGCACGTTTTTATGATAGAATAATAAATAACTGTAAAATTTGAGAAAGAAAAAGAATAGAATTAAAATTGACCTCAATTTGTTAAAGCAAAGACACTAAATACACTAGAGGACGTATCTTTAGAATCTTTGCCTACCCTTACTTACCCCTCGCTGTCCAGCACCTGCTTTAGCGATGCCATTGTTATCACATGATCATCGCATTTGACCCACGTATCCTTCTGATGTCGCACATATGCCGTATAGTGACCCGTATCGATGGTGCCCACATGATTGACCACCGCATACAAAGAGAAACGAAAATCACCATAGGCATTATTCTTCTCCGACATGAATGGCGTCATATCAAACTCCACCGGGAATTGTATAAACGAGGATATTTTACGATCAATTAGCGCAGAATGTTCGAATCGTTTCAAATGAAACGATACCACGCTGGGCAGTGTACGCAGGCTGAACTGTTTCGTGGACTCCTGATACGATTTGCAGGTGGAACATTTGATTTTGGCCGCCGAACCCAAATGCTCGGCCCGCGTGTAACGCTCCAGACAATCGATCAACGTTTTGGGCGTCACACCGCCATGCGTAGTCGTCTCGCCGAGATCCAGTGAGATGTCCCAGAAGGGATCGAATGTGGTCGAAACGCCATTGCAGGCCTGGCACACCACATCGCTCTGTAGCATGCCCGTAAAGATTTGATCAATGATGCAATTACACTGGCCAAAGCAGTGCGATGATGAGGAACTGCTCGAATTGTTATTGCTGCCACCGCCGCCGCCGCCTCCGCCACCACCCGAACTCGAGCTATTACTTTTGCTCTCATGCTCCGATTTGGCCTTGACACAGTGCCGATGCAGTACATCGAGGGTGGCAATGAAAAACTCGTGCGCATCCTGCTGCTCATAGCCGGCCAGATGTTTGGCATGATTCCAAATTAAATGCAATAAACGGTGCAGCGACAAGGGTGAACGTGAACCCGAATAGAACTCCTGCAGAAAAAAGGATTAAATTTGAAGATTTTTATGGGTTATCTAAACAGAAATTCGCACCTGAAAGAGTCGCGAGACTTCACAGACCAGACACTTGTGCGAGGATTTGCTGCCGCAGTCATGACGATCCGACATAAAATAGTCACTGAGTAGGGGAGTATGCACCAAGGCCTGGAAAATAAATTGAAACAATTCGGAATGAAACACATGGTTTTCAAATGAAATGTTATGGAAACCGTTTAATCAAATATATCGTATATTTCAAAATTCAATAAAAGAGTGAGTGTTTAGATTGCTTAATGGGCAATTAATTTACTTGGTATTTGTCCGATATAGACAGGTGATCAATCAAATAGTCTTAAGGTTTTTCTATGGTATATGAAATTATTTAAATCGTAAATTGACTAAACAGTTACAAATTTATTTTTTGCGTTTTTGTTTTACTTAAGTATAAGTTTTTGTGTTGTTATGGATAGCGACATTTTGGATCAACTCCACAGCTGACTAAGCGGACGCTGTGCCTTTTTTCCCTGAAAACGAATCCCGAAGGGGTTTGAAATATATCGGAAAATCAAAAACTCGTGTTTGTTTGTTTAAAAAACATTGACCTCGAGCCAGCTAAAAAAAATCCCACATAAGTTTTTTAAGCAAATAATTCTGTTTCCGAATTTCCGAACTTTTTAGGATTAAACTTTCGAAACTATGCACTTTTTTCTTAAAAATAATTTAATTTAGAATTTGAGTAATTGCGGGTCGAGGTCAAGTAAAACACACAGATGTGTATGCTGTTTTTCCAATATATTTCAGTTGCTCCTCGGCAACCATCTTCAGGGACACTACAAAACAATTTCCAATTACAATGTAACATTGACTTAAAACAAAAAAAAAAAAGCGCCGTTTTTTGAATGGTGGTGCTTGCGACACACTGTACGGAGAGCGCACATTCGCCGAATTTTGAAGCAACAACAATCCTACGGCAAGAAAACCACTACAGCAAACGCTTCACTCTTGAGATGTTGTATATTATAGACACACACACTGACAAAAGGCTTAACTACAAATCGGACACAGAGAACTGTGCGCACCTATACAGACACTTACTGACCAAACAATAACTCAATATCCAACTCCACGCCGAACGGAACAGACGTGTAAAACAATGTATGTAAAAAAGTTTGTGTTTTTTGTATTAAGTGTCCCTGAAGATGGTTGCCGAGGAGCAACTGAAATATATTGGAAAAACAGCATATATACACATCTGTGTGTTTTACTTGACCTCGAGCCCGCAATACTAAAATTCTACGATTTAGAAAGGTCGCTAACTATCAACTTTATAGTTTCAAGCTAAGTTCCACAGGCAAATAATATGCCCAATTTTGAGGGAAAATTAACTAAATAGGCCAACTTAGGATACTTTTCGGATATTTTTGATCAAATTGCTTACTATGGAACCTAGTTTTAATTTTTAAGTTGTGCAAAATCTGTAATCATGGCTATTTAGAGAAATTTTTATGAAAATTTGGGAAATTATTTGCCTGGCTATAGCTTAATTTAACTAAACTCCTAGAACATATTCAAATAGAAACGAGTATCAACTAAGTTATACACCAATTAAATCTATAAGATTTAAGAAGGCGAAATCGAAAATCAAAAGTAAGCAATCCAAGTGAGCGTAAGCACCGCGTACACTTCCCCCTACGAAAATTAAAGAACCACGTGGACGAAGCATCCTAAGAGGTTCTTCGAGCCGGATGATTTGGAATCAATGTTTTGTTTTGTAGTGGAACGTGCTGAGGGAAAACGTACAATTGATTTGAATTAAGCCTCAAAAAAAAAGGAACTTTTGCTATCTTTTCTGGTCCAAAAGTTGGCCTGTATTTTTTAACCTGTGTTATTTAAAATTTGTATACCCTTATAGAGGGTATATTGAAATTGTCCAGATGTTTGTAACGCACAGAAGGAAGCATCTCCGACCACATAAAGTATATATATTCTTGATCAGCATGAAGAGCTGAGTTGATATAGCCATGTCCGTCTGTCCGTCCGTCTGTCCGTCTGTTTCTATGCTATCTCCTCCGTCAGTTTTAAAGCTATCGTAACCAAACTTTGCACAAAGTCATTTGGTACAAATACGCTGCACATTTGTCGGAACCGCCGGATCGGACGACTATAGCATATAGCTGCCATAGGAACGATCGGTTGAAAAAGTAGTTCTAGTGAGAAAAACTTTTTTGTTTTCAATGGTAGCGTATTTGTACGTTCCAATTATAAATATTATCGGTCTCAACACAATTTTAGAGAGTTTGATCAAAATCGGATGAATATATCGTATAGCTGTCATATAAAAAACTGTCAGGAATATATCATGCTCCAAGGGTATATAAACTTCGGTCGAGCCGAAGTTAGCTTTCCTCTATTTTTATTTCTAATACTTTGTTTATCTTTTGCCTAAGTTTGTTTTTAGTTAGTTTGTTTGTTTAGATAACTTTAGAGAAAAGCTTTGAATATGGTGTTCAAGTTGACCTTTAAGGGTGATTCATTAAGAGTCTTTTTTCTGGTGTCATTCTGTCATCTTATTTTTGTTAAGGATTATTTGAGAAAGCATCGTGGAAAGACTCTCATCGCAACAACGCCCAGCGGCGCAGAGCTCAACGTGTTCTGTGGAAAATATGCATTACGACTGTCGAAAATGTAATGCACTACAATCGCTGATTTTCGTTAGAGAGATTGTAATCGAAAACAAACAGACTGTCAACATTCTGCATTACAAATTTAAAAATAATGTACGCATTCGTAATGGGAATCCGATGACAGTTCGGCTCTGGCATACATCCTTTATTACTAGTAATGCAGGCTGTGCGCAGCCCGTTTACAAAGCGGCCATGCCTATGGCAAAGTAATGCAGATTGTATGGGAGTATTTCCTTCATACTGATGGCAAAGTAACGCAGGAGTAACCCATTTTGTAATGGCAATTTGCGCCGCTGGGCGTCTTCAATGGGCTTTGCAACAAATCAATGAAGAAGAAGTTATAAGGCACATTTCTGACTAAATAGATACGACAACAAATAAAATTGTCGCATTTGGGCTGATGAGCAACCAGAAGAGACTCTCGAACCACCGTTACATCCACAAAAATGCACTGTTAGTTGTTGATTATGGACTGATATAATTATCGGTCCGTATTTCTTTAAAAATAGGGCCGGACAGAACATAACCATCAATGGCAGGCGTTACCGCACCATGATAAATGACTTTTTTCGAGCTGAAATTTAGGCCCTTGATGTTGGCGACATTTGGTTTTATCAAAACGAAGAAAACATTTCGGGGAGCAGCTTATTTCGTGATCCGTACCTGTTAACTGGCCACTTAGATTATGTGACATCACACCACTGAACTTTTCCCTGTGGGGTTACGTGAATTCAAAAGTCATCGTTGATAAGCCAGCTACGATTTGAAACTTGGAAGCCAGCACTACTAGCGAAATGCTTGTATCGTAGCGATTTTACGTACAAATGTCGTACGATTTGATGTCGCAGACTTGAGTTGGAGGGAGAAAAACATGCTTGCAAAATGATGACTATCGGAAAGCTGCATTCACGTTGTTCAACCTAAAAAACACAGGTGTGCGACATCAAAGCGACATCGAACTTGAGGCCTTTTGTACGTAAAATTGCTACGATAACGATACGAGCCAAAAAGTTATCGTGAAAGTGGATCCGGTCACCTTCACCAGCTATTGGCGCCAGCTGTGAAAAGTTACTAGCCATGAAAAAAGGTCCCTCTCTCTTGTGCGAAAAATTATAAGCACACACGCCAAGAGATTGTGAGCACCAGAACTAACTGAAGTCTTTATTTGAAATCTTCCTAAATTCAGTCAGAATTTTTTAGCAAAAGTGATTTTAACAGATTATTCTCTTAAATAACATTTTTATATTGGGCTAAACATATCCATATATATAAAAGAATTGGTATCGGTTTACCATTAGGTATTTGACGAAGACAGCTTTTAAACGGATTTTAGGAACAAACTGAAACGAAATTGTATTAAACATAACTTGGACATTATTTTCCATAGTTTACTCAATTGTTTTAATCAATTTTCGTTTATTTTAAAGGCAATAAACTTAGACAAAATTTTGCCACAACAAAAGCCACATGCGAAGTTAAATGAATGGCTGACTTTCAGGGCTTCGCAAAACTTTAAGGGCTGCATATCATAATAAAATTTTTAGATTCTACGACCACTTTGATATACTCTTAAAAAATAAATCGATTTTTCCACAAATCCATCTTTTTGTTGGACTTATGCCAAAAAAATCAATTTTGGGACCATTGTGCGGTGGCTGAAAACATCTATCACTCATTTATCTAAACCCATACCTTTTTTGTGAATAAACTAATTAATTTTTGGCATAATGATATTTTTGACATCAAAATTTTTTAGGTTCTCCGTCAAGTTTGGCATTTACGACAATTTTCAAATAGTTTAAATTGTACAAAAATATATAAAAACAATATTAATTTTTGAACCACAAGTATTATTAAAGAAAAATTTTATTTTATCGAAGTTTTATTTTAACTCATTTTCCGACGGTGTTAGTCAAACAGCAAAATTGTCATTTTTTTCCTAAATAAAATTAAAGAAAGTCATTTATTACTTTAAGAAAAGGAAATAGTCCCGTAAAAGGAGTAGCACTAGGAGACTTAAGACTTTACCTGCAAAAGTGTTTTTTCGAGAAATCGAACAATCTAACCTGGCGAAACTATTATATGTAGAGGTTTTTAGACTACTGGATCATAAGTTATGCAAATCTAAAATTTAAAATTGCATTTAAATCGGCTGTACTTTGCATTTCGATCACGAACTTACAATATATCTTTTAAAATTAATATAGTATGCACTTCATTTTACAGAGATAAAACAGTAAACAATAACTTGACAAATCAAATTTTTTTAAATAATTTTTCTAGGACAAAATGCCATTACCCATCTACCTCTTTTATGTACATTTTACATTACCTAACCTAAGCAACTGATGGTGTACTACTTTATGTTTTATTAAAAGCTTTTCTTTTATAGCAGTATAAAAATCCCAGTATAAATATATCGGAACAAATTTAAAATTTTAGGATTTTTTGTTTAAAAGATATACAGGGGTGCCAAAGAATTCACTTTCGCCCTAAATTCGCTCGAATTTGATTTCGCCCCTGCCACAGAGCATGCTTCGAGTGATTTGCAAATCGCGCACCTGAGTCGGCGATTTGCTTAAAAAGACCATTAAAATGCATTTTAAATAAAAATAAGGCTTATTGAGTCTTCAAGGGTGTTAAATTTGTAAATAATATATATCAAAAAAATTAAATATTTAACATGTTAAGTTTATTAAATAAGCATTTACTAAATCGCTAGTAAAATCGCTAGTCAATTCGCTAGTGAAATTGGTCATTCACTGCAACTCACCAAATCGCTCAAAATTGTGCGTTGCCACCTTTAACATTTGAATTTCGAAATTAATCGAACTTCGTTTTAAAGTTAATACAATATCGATTTTTGTGTTAAAACAAACATAAAAAAATTTGATTAACTAGCACTAATTTTTTCCGTTGATCTTTGCTTAATTATTGTGCAATTTGTAAGTCGAATGTTGTCAATCTGAGTTGAATATAGTGGCAACGCCGGCGCCAAAGTAATGAAGAGAAGCCGCTCAAATGATTTTATTGTTCTTTCGAAATTGTTATAAAATTATTTATAAAGGGAAAAGCATCGAACAGATGTCCAGAGCGAAATTTGCTTGGCTTTTATGAAGGAGCTTAAAGACTTGGCCCCCAATGTCACAATGGGCGACATGTGGCTGCGGCTGCAGCCTGAAAGAACTGACTTTAAGTCTGACCAACCTTTCCTGGATTGCTTGAATTGAATAATGCGTGTCCGGCCCACGTTATTTTTAAGACAGCGTCATTACCTTATGATTTTGCCTCACGTATAGCGTCTGACTTAGAAAGACGGTCCAATGCGGATCAAAGACCGGTGTGAATTCCCAGCCTCTTCTTACGGATTTGCTTCTTCCCTAAATCGTCGATTGCCATCTGTCCGCGAGAGGCATTTAGACAATTAAAGCAAAACTCTGCCTTCAAATACGTACGCCGTTCGCTCGTATACGTACAACAGCCAGAGTTGCAAGGTATCATTTTTATTATTATGGCGGGCGAAAAATTTGAATTTTTTGTGTGGAATAACAAATATTTAACTCAGTTAAGGTAAATTAAGTTTGTTTTGTTAAAAAAAAGGACTAACCAAATAGCTTACATTTCAAAATATTAATAAAACCCGCATTTAAAGTCTTAATCTAATTTGCACTTTCGGGGTGTCTAATTTATGCAGTCAAGTTCGAAAGGGTTTTGTGAACTAGCTTAAAAAATGAAATCGCTCGAAGTTCTGTGGCATGGCGAAAATACTTCAGCGATTTGGCAAAATCGCTAGGAAGCCAAATCGCTAGTGAATTCTGTGTCACCCTGATAATGGTTTATTTATGAATTTTTTGTCAAAACCATTTGGCCACAATTTTAGACTTGAAAGGGTGTGGGGGTTGTGTGTTTTGCATTATTTGCGACGAAAATGAGCTTAGAGTATAGATTTAGGTAAATTGGGTCGTAGAAATTGCGTCGGTTATGGGGTCAAAAGCGATTTGTAGAAAACATAGGATTAGCTGTACAGCGATTTCAGCGACTTAGCCAAAATAGGTGTAGAAAGATCATTGAAGTTAATGCTGAAACCATAAGACGGTATTTGGCTTTTACTCAATACAATTACAAATGGTTTATCAAATGATTTTTAACTTCTTTTTACAAATCTTTCTTTTTTTTATTCAAGTGTCACTAAAGAGAACAATTCGTCCTTTGAAGCGCAACCCTGAAAGTAGGTCGACACGTGTATGTATTGATGTACATACTGCGAGTTTCTGAATCGATAAAATAATTTTGGAATGTTATTTATAAACTCTATTCATATTTGCATATAAAGAGTTTTGAATATTTGATATATGTTTTGTTTTTAAAAATCAAAAATTAACAAATTAGGTAAATTATGTAGACTTTCAACAATTTTTTTTAAATCTCACCATAAAATTAAAGAACCTCTAATAAAAATGTTGGAATCTAGTGCTTACTTGTTACACTTTCTCACCTGTACAATGCAGTTCATGAAACAGGTGGCACCTAAATTGAGCAGACCGCGCAATCCAATCGTTTGATTCGGACGCACCAGTCTTCGTCGAGCATTGCCCAGCAACAGATTTGTCTCCTTGGCCGTGGGTATCCATGGTTGCCAACCCAGACTCTTTTGCAAATCCTTGGCCTCCAATTTGCGATTAATTAACACATACTCTCGACTTCTTGAATCGTAAATGAAATCCCGACAGGCATAACAATACAGGGTGCCGTGCGAGAGTTCCAGAGCAATATTATGCTTCTTGGCACGTAAATGGCTGGTGATGTGGGCACCCCGGCAGCCAAAGTAGATGCAATGGAGGCAGGCATAAAGTTGGATGCCATAACTGCCGCAGTCAAAGCAATTGCAGTATACGGCCTTGTGTGGGTGAGAGGAGAGAGAAGGAGAAAAAGTGGGGGTGAGAGTCAGTTAAATTAAAAGGTGTGCACTTCAATAGAGATGAGCATTAAACAGTGACTGCGACTCACAAAACAGTGACTGGTAATGGTAATAATAAATGCACATTAATTGAGATCAATTTGGGGATAAAGGAATTGGCAATGCGATTGAGAGGACAGTAATAAAGTAAAATATTTTATCTAAAATGTAGTAGTTCGTTTTAATTGGTTTCTGGTTCGAAATTCTTAGCTTAAGAACGTTTAAGAGGAAGGTCTTTAAGACGGCAAATGGATTGAAAGTGGATAGGGATTAATATTCCCAACATATGGAGCCCTAACTTTGGAAATATAGAATCTGTACGACTCGATTTGACCGTCAAGAAGAATTGATACACTTCAGATTCTGGATATGGGAATAAATCAGTTCAAGGTTCGAGTAAATTGAAGCTAGGAACTATTATATGACGGAACCGTCAGGATCAGATGATTGAAAATTGGTTTTAGTAAATAAAACTTTTTAGTTTTCAAAGTTTAGTACCTCAAACTTGGTCTTTATTGAAATTAAATGATTTTTAAACTGATCTGCGAAAATTGGTCGTAATCGGTAACCATTGAAGCGAGCCTTTTTTCAAGTGTATTTTTGCTTTTCGTATAAAACAAACCACTTTTTTATGTAAAAGTAGTTTAAAAATCTTTGTTGATTAGTATTGAATTTCGTATAAAACAAACCACTTTTTTCATGTAAAGTTCAATCAATTTTTTAAATATTTTATTATCACAGTGATCACCACAGTCACAGTTTCTCACATTCGTGCCATCTCTATTTGGGGTTTTCATCTGCTCACCTTCTTTTCACGCGCATCTTTGTTCACGCAGGCAGCAAAATACGCATCGATGACTCGAAAGGTGTCATAACTATGCTCCTTCACGTAACTCTGATAATGCCGGCAGCCAGTTTCTGACATGACAGCGTCGACGCTAACGTTAACGCTGGCGTCGTCGTCAAGTTCAATCGCAAGCTTTTGCACAGTGCGCAAGCAGGCTGACAAATGCGAAAATGACAAATGTTGGCCCTTTGTTAGCTGCTTTTCGTTGACGCCGACGCCGACGCCCCCGCCGCCACACCGGCCGGCAGCTGATTCGTTTTCGGCCGTTCCCCGGCCCGCCCCTGCCCCTGTCCCGGCGTTTGTTCGTTGTTTTTTGTTGTTGGCGCTGCTTTGGCTACTGCTACAACTGCTGCCACCACTATGGGCTGGAGTTGTATGGGCTGAAGAACTAAAATGAAATTTACTATCAACACTATTCTCCTTTGTTTTCGTTCGTTTTGACTGCTGTGGCACGAATGCTTTATCTTTATCACACTTTCGCCGTATTTTGGCCACTTTTGTAATTTGAACACACAGAAGTGTGGTAAAATAGGAACTTGATTGTTGCACTACACAATTTCTTGGCGTTTGCTTAATTTTAATTTCTTTCGTTTGCTGTTTCTTGCTGCGGACAGAGACAGCTGAATTTGACACTCTCAGGGCTGCAGCGGCAGCTGGTTAGCAGGGTGGCACTGCGATACTGCGACCAGTGTTGCCAAATCGGCTTTTTTCCCGTCAAATCTGGCTTTTTTCAAAGTCCAATTGCGGGAAAAAATCGTAAAACGTAAAAATATTTTGCTTTTTTCCGCTTTTTTTTTAACGTACAATTTTAAATTACTCGTATGTACAGAGTGCGATTCCCATCTCTAAGTTTTGCAAATCCTCATCTCTGTGTTATAATCTTAAGCTGCCATGCCTAAAGATTATAAGCAAAAGTGCCGGGACGAATTAGCCAACAGCACGGAATTTAAAACTGGCTGCGAAAGGATGTTAGAGCGACGCTACCGAAATGTATTGCTATCATTGCAAATGCAGTATAACTGCAAAATTTAGTGATCTGCGGAACCAAAAAACATCAAAATGCTGAAGGAGGCTTTCAGCGGAAAAACAAAATAACCTTTAGTGCAGTGACAACAAAAAACGTCGGAGCAGGAGGCGGCGCTCTGTTTATTTGATCGACCACTTAAGCAGTTTGTGCGCGCAAAAATTTAGAAACGAGTCTGGGATTTCGGTGAGGCTACACAGAACAAAATGATCAAACATTGGCCCTGTTCACCAGCATATATCATACATCAAACATCATCCATCAAAAAAAGTTAATTGGCTTATGTTTAACGCTTTGATGAAATTTTAAGATAAAAATGGTATGCGTGAAAGCAATCGTTTTGATTTTAACCAAAATCACAAAAATTAGCAATCATAGTCGCACTTCACATTCGTTCACTTCAACAATTGAACTAGATCCATCGATTTTTTCGTCATCGATTTGTGCTGGTGAACACGGCCATTATAAAAAAATGTTTTGGCGCCAAACTTTTTTGAAGAGCTTCGTTTCGACATAGGTGATGCAAAGTATAGCCTTTTGAATAAAGAGTCCATTGATATATGTGTCGACAAACTTCTTGTTAAGTTCTTAATTTAATAATATTTTATTAATTATAGTTAATGTATTACCCTGCAGTACTGGGGAAGTAGTTCGTGGCTGGTGAAATAAGTACTTACTAGGAAACCACCTCTACTTACTTTACTAACCCTAAGCAATGCGTTTCTTCATTTCATATTTTGTATGAAATGTCCGCAAATAGGGTCAATCGCCACCACATCGTTTACCGTAGAGCTAGTGAAATGGGTCCCCATATTAGGGTAGCTAAAAAGGGTACTTACATTGGTACCCATAATATGGGTTATGGTGTCCATGATAGGGTTACTTATGTAGTTACCCGTAATATGGGTAGTTACATGGGTGCCCATGATAGGGGTAGTTATGTAGGTACCGGGTAGAAAATAAATAAAAAAGCTTGTTGTTTTTGTTTTTCTGGATGCTATTGTTTTTAAAATGGCGTTTCTTCTGCAGTTGCAAGGCTTTCCGTATTTGGTCCTCTGCTGAACCACTTCCATCGACTGAATTTATTGCATCTGGGAATAAAAAGTATTTTTAAAATCTATCAGTTTTAAATGAATGCTGTTGTAAATGGAAACAATTCAATTGCTAACTAAGCCTATTCAATAATTAATTTCAATTAAAATTAAATTGACTGGTTTTCAACTAATTTTGTACAAGTTACAATACATTTAATAATACCTTACCGATCATATCAACAAAATAAATTAAAAAATTAGAGTAAAAGTAACAATTTTAACAGTATCCATACTAACATAAAGCTCTTCGGTTTGTTCCGTTTATTTCCATATTAATAGCATTCAGTTCGCTCACGGTCTGAATAGGAAACTTCCTTACCACCTTCTTCCCTTGTCCTTGCTGTTTTGTCATTCCTTTTATTATTGCTGTTTGTTCCGAGCCAGCTTCAAGAAGAACTTCGACATTTCCCCTTAAAAATTTAATCTCCTCGACAAGAGTGTCCAATTTGACCTGGACCACAGTCGTCTCGGCTGAAAAAAAAAATTGAATTAGCTAAATTTAAATAACACTGGCTTACAAATAAAATCCATCTTTTGGACCAAAGCAGTTAGCAACCGTTTCGTATGCATTTTCGAGCGCAGAATTAAAATCAATTGTCCTTTGTTTCCTGGTACATTTTGTTCAAAAGATCTTTAAATAAACGTGTATTATGCGAGGTATGTTTACATTTTTAAGTCTTATAAATACAAATCAAGTCAATTGCGCCGTCACGGGTAGGCCTATGCTTTTGGAACCACACTTTTAAATCGTCATTTAAATTATTATAACTGTTGTTAAGTTTATTATTTGTATCACTCTCAATATCATTTACACTTATTATTTTCTCAAATATGTCATTGTCATTGTTTTCATAAACCATGTTTTCCACTTTAAGCACATTTTCTTCTGTCGCAACACAATTTAACTTGTATGCGTATTTTTTTCTGCTGCTGCTTTAGTCTTCTTAAATGCCTCTGTTGATTGGTTGATTGCAGTACCTTTTAGTTTTAGTTATTTATTAATCAATGTTACTTTTGTTTTAATTTCACTGCCATTTTTAATTGCACTCGCTCTGCTGCTCTCCTCTCAACTGCAATGCTGTCAAAAATTCGGCAAACCAACAAACACAGCTGCGTCCGAGCATTGCGAAAGAGCAGCAAGCAAAACGAAAAAGAAACCCAACTTCCATCCCAATTGCTTTTGTAAATTTAGAAACAAACAGCGAGAGACAGCGTAATCGAAGTTTTGATTTTTTACTCACATATGCCCTATTCGCAGAATAACAAAAACAAATTGCGATCCTAGTATCGTAATGTTTCGTTTACGCTTTCTGTCGCTTTCGCGCATTTTACTTGGTGGTCCGGCGTTCGCTTACCATAGGCGTCAATCAAGTAAGTACCCATTTAGGCACCAGCCGAAAATTTAGCTGGGTGGTTCCGCCGTTCTTATGGGTCACTCAAGTAACTATCAAAGAGAACCAGTCAGTTGGTGCATCGGAGTTCGTTTACCATAGCGTCACTCCAGTAAGTACCCATGTGGGAAGTAGCGGGGTAGGTAGTTCCAGCATGGCCAATCGCCACCTCCAGAACTGCAGGGTATTATTTGTTGTTGGGAAAGTGGTCTATTGTGCGCTATAGTTAATGTAAATGATACGTTATTTTTTAGGTTTTCTTTGATTGGCATTTTTGAATGTACAATGTACATTGTTCATATGTTTTCTAGTGGGAATCGCCATCAACTATTTTTCTGTGCAGCGTGGCCACATTGTGTCTACACTTTGGGACACAATATCGAAATGTATTTTATTTACAGATTCGGGTTGCGTCGATTAAACAAATGCTGTCTTGATTATCAACTGCCTCATAAATATTTAAAGTTAATTGGGACAATGAACGCCTATGAAAAGGATCTAAATCACCATGAAATTGATGAAACTACGAACTTTTTATCCAAAATGTTTAAATAGAAGACTGAAAACATCGAATTTTTTCAGCTTTTTTGCCCAAAATTTTAGCTTTTTTTCGACTCTTTTTCCACTAAAAACCGCTTTTTTTGCTCAATAAAAGTTGGCAACACTGACTGCGACTTCAGCAAGTCACAGTGATAAATCACTTATCGATAATTGTTTACTAAAATTCCAAATGAATTTATTAACTTTACCTCTTAAACTGCTGGATAAGGGTGATCTGGAGCCCCAACGTTGTTATGTGCCACAGCAGCAGGCTCCCCCAATACCGAAATGGTGTCGTTGTGTACTAACCGATGGCAGTTTTGCCATTTGTCAAGTTTACGGGCGAAATGGCGGAGAAACTTGTTGCTTTCTGGACAGCATGGTCAAATCCTCACCCCAATTTCAGCTAAACCAGCATTATTTGACACGCTTGGAACCCCTGGCTTTAGCTAGGCGGGTGGATAAAGTGGCCTGCGTAGTGACCATAACCCAAAGGTTTCTTCAAAGTAGACAAATTTCTCTAGAGGATCTAAGTGAAAATGTGCGTATTTATATGCGTCATCTCAAACTAGCCAAGGGCTGTCATGTACAACATGCTCGTCTCTGGGAGTTGGGCATAGCTGATGTAGAAATCTTTGAAGTGCCTGATTTGGAGGAGGATCCAGACAAAATCTTTGAAATTGATGCAGAAACAGTCTTACTTCTAGTGGACATACGCTTGGAAATGCCCACTACTTTAAAAGGATTAGACATTTATGTGCCTTACAGCTTTGAGCCTGCCATGCGGGCTCTGGAGGAGCTAATGGACTTGAGCAAATGCAACTATTCTTTAAAAGCTTTAATTGTGGGTCCTGCGGGTAGTGGCAAGAGCACTTTATTGGCCGAATTTTTAAGGCGTCATCAAGCCAACTGTTTTTATATTACCGCCTCGCAAGTTTTACGCTCTTATCCAGGTGAAACGGAAACGGAGTTGAGAAATATTTTTGAAGCAGCTCGAAAATTTAAAGATTTACTACGTCCGCTCTGTAGGTGAAGTCTCTTAGGCTAATGTTCATAAATTATAATTGTTTTCTTCTTATTTCAGTGCCCATTGTTTTAATTTTGGAGGATCTGGAGCTGTTGTGCCCTTTGAGCTCTTCCAAAGACAGTGGAAATTCGGGCAATGGCCATCGCATTTCCTCGCAACTCTACAAACTCTTGGATGAGCTACCAACTGGTATCTTGTGCTTGGCCAGCTCCACTACACCCGATTTGCTAAATGAACAGGCTAGACGTGCCGGGCGTTTCGGTCAGGAAATCTGTCTGGCCAAGCCAAATGAGCAGGAGCGTGCTCAACTCTTTCAAAATCTTTATAAAGATTGGCAGTTAACTCCCAGTTTAGTGGAATATTTGGCTCGCAATAGCCAGGGCTATGTGTTATCTGATATAACCTTGCTCAAGCGTCAAGTACAACAGAAAATGCTGTCCAAAGATGAGAGCCATTTGGCAGATGTTTTAAAAGAGTTAATGTTAAGGCACCAACCCAGTGCTTCACTTGCCACAGATGTAAGAGTAATGAAAATTTCCCAAGGATTTGAGGTAATTGGTGGCATGGCAGCTCTCAAGAAGACTCTAAGTGTGTCAGTGCTGGCGGGTTTAAAGCAATCCAAAGCCTTTGCCCGCTTTGGTTTGAGTTTGCCCAAGGGTGTTTTGCTCTATGGACCGCCAGGTTGCGCCAAGACCAGCATAGCCAAATGTTTGGCCAAAGAGGCCCATATGACCTTTATAGCCACCTCAGCGGCAGAGGTTTATTCACCCTATGTGGGCTGTGCAGAGAGATTTATAGCCCGCATTTTTGATACAGCGCGAAAGAATGCTCCTTGTCTTATATTTCTAGATGAGATTGGTGAGTTTGTCCTATAAAATTCATTAAAGCTTACAAAACTATTATAAACCTTACAGATTCCCTGGTGGGACGCCGCACAATTTCTACTGGAGGCGGCGGCGGTGGACAGGTTCAGCTTAGAATACTCTCTACCCTGCTTACCGAAATGGACGGCATTGTGGCCGATAGCCAACAACATATTTTAGTGGTGGCCGCCACCAATCGTCCTGAGATGATAGACGATGCCTTGTTACGTCCTGGACGCTTTGATAAATTGATACATGTCCCTGCCCCAGACTTGCCCTCCCGTCTAGCTTTATTGGAGTTGCAAGCTCAACGCATGCCTTTGCATCAAGATGTAGATTTGCTACAAGTTGCTCAACGAACTGAACATTTTTCTGGAGCGGATTTGTGTAATCTCTGCAATGAGGCGGCTATTGAGGCATTTCAACGTGATTTTGAGGCAACCAGCATAGAGTGGAAGGACTTTGAAGTTGTTTTGGCAAGACAAAAGTCTTCGTTGACACAGACTCAAATTGATGCTTATTATAAGTTTGCATATAGATTTTTATAAATGAAAAAAAAAAAAAATTTGAAAATTCAAATGTAACGGTCGATTATTCAAAGGCCAGGCACAGTGGGTCTGGTAGGTAAGCGGTGCACACAATTGTCGTGCAGCTCTTAAATGATATGTATATGAGATCAGTCCGTTGTATGGAAACCTTCAGATGATGCATAATCCTTTCGAGCAACACCACCAGTGTTTGCTTTTGTAGTTTCCAAACCCGAATGCTTGATTGCTTGCGTACGTGTTCCACTTTAACCACTGAGTCGTCACCTTTAAGAGAGGAGGTACATTATGAACACACATATAAAAAGTACATCTGCTAAATTTCTCCAAAGAGTACAGTTCCTTCTATGCACCTAAATTTTTACTCGCATTGATGGCTTTTTAAATGCTAGAGAAATTTGGAAAATTAACATGTATTCAGCCGGAAAACCTTCGTCGAACGGTATCAATTTTATGCTCCAACCCGCGGGGACCCAATATTTGTTAAACTGTGTTATCAATCCTTGTAGTTTTGGGAATTCTTTGAAAATGGCCGCTAACTGTAAATAAGAGTTGCAATGGACAGACGCGACCGAGAGATGAACGAAGACGTTGTAAGCAGGTAATCAAACCGGAACCGTATACAGAAAAGAACCGATTAAAACTCAGTAACAGAACCGAGATTTAAAATTTTATTCTAGGACCTATATTGAAACCGAAAAAGAACTGCTTCTGCACTGAGGTATTTTTTTTTCAATTTACGTTCTGCTGCCAATTTTTGTCATCGCTATATTCAGAGTTGCCATATCAGCGCCAACGGTGTTAAGCGCAAGAGAGGATACAACAGATATTGTTTCTGAAGTTTGTACGTAATTTTCTGTGTGGGGAAGACTATAAATAAAAACATCAACGAAAGTATGAACTAAATTTGTTTTTGCATGTTCGTTTTTTGCTGAGACGATAAAGCCGCCGCTTTTTTGTATGCAAAGTGAAAGAGCTCAGTAATAAAATCGCCCACATGGCCAGCGGCGCACCGTTGTAAAATTCTGTTCGTGTTTGTGCTGAGAAATCAAACGAGCAGCGATAACTGAATCATCTGAACCGCTTAAAATGCCAAGGCCAATCATAGATTAAACCGTATCCGAAACCGTAACACTGAACGCTAAAAACACTTTAAAATTTGTAACTGAAACTGTAACTGTAACCGGAAAAAATTTGTTTCATAACCTTGGCCTTTAACCTTTATTACCATAACCGGTTATCAGAACCGAAACAGAAACAAATATAGGGGTTAATTTCGGGTTTCATCTACTAATACAAATATTGATAAACGTAAATCAGTGACGGGATAATGTAGAGAACAGCAAAGTGTGCTTGTGTTAATGAGCAAGCGAGCTCTCTCCGGACTACAGCCAACAACTTTCATGCACTAGTGTTCACCGATTCACACAACCATATCTGCGTTTGCATAAAAACATTGAGTGAATTCGGCCCCCCTGAGTAGCTGGCCGGATCTAGTTCGGGCAAGCCAATAGAGAGGACAGAAAAATATGCTCTACTCTTCTGACATTGAGTTATGCATGGTTTGGCCCCGAAGTAAAAATTTGATGTATGGACGATGAACATTTTTACATGCATACATTGCGCTGCACTGCTGCTCGACGGGCACAAAGAAGAGAGAGCAAACGAGATAGAATAAATACAGCTAACCAAAATCTTTACCCTCCTCATCTTTCCTTATACCCATATTACACTATCATCACTCGCTTCGGCTCAAATTTGGCATCAGCTAATTCTCATTTTGCTGTAACCTTAGGTTCTATCTGGATTCAATGTTATTTTGAAATCAAAAACAACTCATCTTTGAACAAACTATAGTCCTCAACGAATTTGAATTCAGAGAACCAAGTCTGTTCGAGAATGATGCTTATATTGCACTATTTCTTGATCCGAGACTAATTGTCTTTTGCAAAAATTAACTGTAAATTGTTGAATAAAAATTTACTTGAATTATCAGGGGAAAAACAGTCCAATTCCGGGTTGGTCGGAAATTGCCAACAGTTCTAATTTAAAATAATCGGTCATATTCATTAAAAATATGTTTCTAAATGAAAAATATGGCTTGGCAGAGTACATATATTGGAACGGTGGGAAAAAATAAAACATTTCCTGATCTTTTAAATTGTCAAAAGTTTTGCTAGCAGTACCTCCACACAAATAAGTGGGAGCGTTTGTTTTCAGGAGTAAAATTTATAATCAGTCCCCATCTTTGTATGCATGAATTGTAAAATTGATATGTTATACCAATAACCGTAAACGTAACCCAAACCCGAAACAGAATGAGGTTAATAACCGTAACCAGTACCGCAAACCGATATTCCACAACCGTAATATAACCGTAACCGGAAAAAAACGATCAGCCAAAACAGTAACCCAAACCACATATTCAGCTCATTTGACCTCAGTATCGGCTGTATTTCGCCTTTGACATTAGGGGTATTCCTGCAAGAGATTTTGATTCTGGTTTTGATATTAGTTTCGGTGTGATCAGATAACCTGTAGAAAATGACATAAAAAAAATGTCAAACAAACTAATTCAGAATCAAAATCAACCTCGATGCTGGTTTAGATTTTTCTGTCAAACTGTTTCCATACAAAACAATTAAACTGCTTTTTGTGATTTCAAGTTGGAGGACCAGGTACGTCTTATGTGTATGCCAGTAATTTACCTTAAATACTACATACATGGGCATTTCCATGGCTGAACGTACTATTGTACGCTTTTTGATGTACATAAAAGACAGATAGTGTAAAAGACGGAGTTTGTCGAGTTTTAGATTTCATAATAATAGCAATATACATGAGGTCGCGAACGTACGCGGAATAGAAGTCGACTTTGCCTTCATCTAGTGAAATGCAAAAATCTGCGAAATGAACGAATATTTCTAAAGCGATTAATTTATTATAAAAGAGGATTAATGTAGCTTTATCGAGTGTTTACACAGAAAATATCTCGATTGGGTTTATTAAATTGAATTATTTACCGGTCGCGAACGTACGGTCGCGAGCGTACGATTAAAAAGCAAGATACAAATTAACCGTTAATCGAACTTTTGAAGTTTCTATGCATTTTTTTCTTCTTAATTGATTGCAATGAAGAGATGTTGTAAGTTATAGCATATGTTTTGTTTGAAAAATAATTTAATATAAAATGATATTAAATTTTATTTTTCGGTCCAGGATGACCATTTGGCGGAAATGCCCTTATATGTTTGTTCAACATATTTCAGTGTTTAAGACAATGGTTATGTGGTGGTTGCAATCAAATTTACGGACAAAGAAAATATATTCAAGAAACAAGGATTATCAACTCCGAATACTGCGATATGCTGGAGGGCTACCAATCGAACCGGGCATCATCGGAACCTGCCCATTTTGGATCACGTATAGCCCAAAAGAAATATTACCTTTTACATATGATTGTTTAAATGCAGGAGGAAAAATATAAGGTGGATGTGCAGTCATTGAGGTTAGAGAAGCAGAAAATTTAATGTTAGAAAGACAAATTTTTAAGAAAATAATTGCATGAGGCAAGATGAAATTGAACAATGGAAAATCAAAAATAAACACAAATAATAGCGATTCAACTAAAATATAAAAATATGCAAAACCGAAGTCTATCAATGCTTAATGCTTAAAATATTTTTTAGTAAAATAAAAAAGAAATAAATAAAAGAAAATGATGCAAACTGATTGTATAGTGGTTTACGGATGTTGGGTTTCTGCAAATTTTCCTATACTTTCCAATAAAAATTGTAAAATTATTTCAAAATCGTACAGCTCTTAAGAAAGGTGCGGTTTTTATGAAGACTTACAGCCACCAGGGCTTACATGAAAGGCAATGCCAATTTCGAGAAGAACCAATATCTTTAAAAACGTGAATCAGAATTTATTATGGAACGTCATGAGGGCAGACATATTTTCAAGACCCGTCAGTTGCAGGAGATGGACAAAGTCCAATGCTGTGGAACGAGGGAAGTCTTTTCGTAATGGTGAGCTTTTCACTACATTTTCATAAACTTACCAACAAACCGAAACGTTTTATTTTGCAGTTCCGGTGTTTATTAATATAAATTTATTTTTATATTTATATTCGACCAAGGAGACGATAATCAACATGATTTTTATTTGCGAAATCAATTAGTATGACCTTACTTTCCTAACATTTTCTAGGCACACGGCTCATTCTGTATGGAGTAGATGTGATCAGCTGTTTCGCGAAATCAAATCGAAAGTAGGTTTGTCGAAATATCGATATCAAATAACTTTTGACGATATTTTTATGAATACTTTTTGGTTTTTGGACAAAAATGAAGGTTTCCTAAGGGCATTCTTTTGGTATTAGTAATGTCAGTAATACTAGTAATATCCAAGAGAATGTAGAAAATCTCCTTTTGTGCGAATCTTATAAAAATACACACTAATATTCAACAAGTATTCGATATCGATTTTTCGACATCCCTAATCGAAAGCAAACCCAAAGCAAATCACTTTCCGGAATAGCACTAACGATTCATATAACTGGGGATTGTTGTTGTTGCATGCATCCATAAAAGTTCTTAGAATTGGCTCTGATTAATTGGTAGTAGTTACTTAGCTGGTGGCTATTGTGAATGTGATACAATACCAAATTTGGGGTACGTTGTCTTTGCCTTCGGCTTTAGATGCAGAAGCGTCAACAGCTGGCGTAGGTATCACAGGTCACAGGGATTTTGAGCACAAAATTTTAGTATAGTAGTATATCGCATATAAAAATATCCTCCAATGGGGGGTTT
Source organism: Lordiphosa stackelbergi (assembly GCA_018904235.1). NCBI lineage: Eukaryota > Metazoa > Arthropoda > Insecta > Diptera > Drosophilidae > Lordiphosa > Lordiphosa stackelbergi. Next base: position 23,304 of record JAEIFU010001030.1, read on the forward strand.
GTCGCGATTGATCATAGGGTGCTTGGTCTATCCAGAGGATTTCCATCATGAATTGCATTAATGCTGGGGCAGCAGATTGATGTCCTCCTCAACGGTGCTGTGGAATTTACGCATTTCGGTTCTGATTAAATGGCGTTTGCAATTGTTCCCATTACCTTTAAATGGCGATGAAGGGAATTACCCAAATGCATTTCATCCTCACTAGCCAAGTTTTCAATCTCCATAATCCCGTAAAAATTGCTATTTTCCATTTTGTAGAACAAACGTACCAAATTTAACACTGAAATTCCAATTTAATTTAATTTAAAGTAAGCAAAAAAACAGCTGATTGACGTTTGCGAACTAAAAGGTCGTAGAAGAGTAGTACGACCATAGTATAAATTCGATATAATGTAAAAAGGAACCGTATGTGTATATAGAAACCATTGTAAATAGTGTTTAAATACAAGAAAGCCATCCGTTTATTTATCATATTCATATATTTATTTTTTTATATTTTTGCGCTATTTAAGGGCGTTAAGTTCAACATTTAAAAACATTTCGTACAAAATTCAGCATCAGAATTGGCCAAAAAATGAGATTTCTGGCCCATAGCGCAATGGTAATTTTTAAAGCTCTGTTTGTAAATCTACACAGCCAAAAGAGTAAAACTTATGTACAATTTAAGCTATGTACATCTTATATTTTGCCTCATTTTAGTTTAATTCAATTTAATTTTGTAATTATGTTTAATCTTTATTTTAATTTATCACTGGCAGTCACAGTGACAGTAAGCAAACTGAAAATATTGTCATCTCTAACTACCTGCTAGAGTTATCAAAAGAGGCGCGTAACATACAAAATCACAAAATTGATTTAAACAACACACACTTTGAAATTAAATTCTTTTTTAAAACCAAATTAACTAATTTATGCTACTTCTAGTCTAAAATTGTGACAGTTATTGTAGTAAATCTTATAAATCTTGTCCATCCTCCATTCAAATAGCCAACGGTTGTCAATGGCTTGTTTATCGATAACTTTTCTGCCCAACACTATTACATTTGAAAATCCACACTGGCAGCTGCCCAAATGCAGCAGCAGCAAAGACAACAATTTAGAAATAAATAAATTAGACATCAGAAATACCAACATAATTACATTGCTCCAATACCAATATGTACACAGATGAGGTGAGGACGCCACAGACACTGAAGAGCAGATATTATACCAATTTAAACTGTCGGAAACTGGCGGTGACGCCAACAAATGGCGGCAATCATAAGAGTCCTCCAGCTCAACAAATGTCCTGTTCCTCGTCCTCCACCTCAGCACTGGTGTGTACGCCACCGCCCAAGCGATTGCAGAAGGTGCGCAATCCCTTTGAGGGGGCATTGGCTGAGCGTCTGCATTTGCCCCTGATAGCCAGGTAAGCGTCATATGTATAAATTTGCCAAAGCCAATTACTTATACTAAAACTCTGCTGCAGTCCCTCGCTTTTTCGCTCCCGCACTCCCCAGCTATCCTCCACCCAGTTTGAGTGGGGTATAGATGAAGTCTCGCAGCTTAAACCCGCCGATGTGGAGCCACATGAGACTCAGTTCCAAGATTCTCCCGATCCGGAACAGGAATCAAAGGCCCAGTTGGCCATAAGTGCATTTTTTAAAGAATCTCATATAGTGCCTAGTCCCGTGGACTGTCCTTTGCGTAAGCATCGAATTATACTAGATGATAATACACCCATATCCCAGAAATCGGGCAATTCTATTGGCAGACTGAACTAACGTTGCCACCCGTACTACCGCCGGCTCTGGAAGAGGCTTTGCGTCCATATTTTCAGCCTCACCTGGCTGGCGGGGTGAGACAACAGCCGCAATCAGGAGACATTTTCAATAGTTCCATGAGACGCAAACTCTTTGATTTGCATAATTTCATTGTGCTGGACCAGGGGCAAGAGTTGCCGCAAATGGTGGGCTCCAGTCCACAGTCCAAACCTCAGTTTCTATTTGCGGGGAGGCTATCGGACTCGGCCTCTGGCGAGGAGGGAGCCAACAGTTTTGGTTGCCTGTCGCCTATAAGGAATATTTGTGCCACACCCGATGTGGGTAATGCCATGGGTAAACGAAAATTGCATTTACCCGATCCGGAGCTGCCCTCACCCATAGCACCCTCAGAGCATTTAAGTCGTCGTCTCATCTACTCCAAAGTGGAGATTACGCAGACAGTGGAGGAGCATCAGGAAACCTTGTCTGAGCATAAATTCACACCCGATCGTAGCTCGTCGCCCATGATGTTGCAGGCCTTGGAGTACTCTGATTCCAGCATCAATCAACGTGTCAGGCGCCTTCAAGTGAATAGCACCCGACAAGTGGTAGAAAAAGAGCTTACTCTATTTGACGAAGAGGAAGAGGAGATCGACACCGATGGGGAGGGGGAGGAGGAGGAGGAAGAGGAGGCTATGCAGCTTTCGCAGCAATCCTTTAACTGCAGCTCCTCCAATTCGGATACACCCAGAGGACATCGTCGTCGACGCTTGGCTCAACGCAAGAATCTTTCGCAATCTTTTAGCGCTCAATTGGATGAAGAGGAGCAGCCACAGGAGCCTGCTATAGTGCCAGTAGTAGCACAACCTGTGCCCCGCCTGATTCTCTATCGCACTGACAGCGGCTTCAATGAAACCACCTCTGGTAACTCACAAGAGCTGCCCCTGGATGTGTCCATGACCACTTCTTGACCATTTGCACACACACACACTTGCTGGATCATGCAATAATTATATTCTTCGGCTTTATAAGAGGGATCTCCTCTGCAATTATGATGTAACCCACCGCGATTTGGATCTATTTTTTAAATGTGTTTATTAATTTTCTTAGATAAATTTTGTGTTGTATTTAAATGTTTTATGATGTCTCCCAACAAAAACCCACCAGATTTGCCAAACTAGTTGCATAAGGTTACATAAATTAGTTTTAATTATTGAACTAAAATTGTATTACCAATTTGTTTACTGATTTTTATCAAAAAGTCTTGTGTAGTATCAAATTAATAATAAAAATTGTATGAAAAATAGGATAAAGTAAAACTTAACGTTTTTTTTTGGCTCGGATGCATTTGCAGGGAATCGGTTATGATTGACACTTGGTAAACATTTAGCGAACTTTTCGGCTATTTTTGATCAAATTATTTGCTTATGGAACAACCATAAATTAATCCTCATAAATTTTGCAATCATAAATATTTTGCCAAATTTTTCATCCATTTGGACTAATTACTCTAGTTATAGCATTTTTCATCGTTACCATACGTAAATCCCTTTGCTGAGTCCGAAGATCCCTTCCAAAAAATTCGCAAAATAGCTAGATTTTTGGATGGGAAGAAAAGTCAATTTAGAAAATTTTAATTATCAGTTTTTTCTGGGTAAACCTGATTCCAGATGACATAAAAATCATTTTAGTCAGTTCACATGAATAAAACTCTGAACTGATTTAAATCTAAATGTTTTGCAAACAGTCTTATTTAATAAGTATATACCTAAATAAATTTTTATGTCATCTGAATCAGGCCTTTACTCAGGAAAAGCTGAACGGATTCGGATGAAATTTAGTACACAGATAGTTGATAACCTAAATAACTTTTATTCAAGGCTGCAAACCTCTTAAATTTTGTGGAAGGTTCGGTCAGGTGGTTCGAACAAAGTCTAAGGTTCGGTTCGCGGACCGGATTTTCGAATCCCCTTAACCCAAGGTTTGGTTCGAGCCTCGGTTCGCTTGACTATAGAATGTCGTATGTTATATGAATGAATTCAAATAGGTTATCCGTTTTAGCGAGGTTTCTTTACATTTGTTGGTCCTGTGGACATATTAAGTGTCCTATTCCAGTCAAATTTGCTTTTATGTAAGCTGCATTGAATGACGTTACAGAAAAACCAAACACGAAGTTTTGATTTTGCTGATAAGGTACAAATTTTTGGATTTTAATATGGAAAATGTGGTTATTTTTTGAAAAAATCAATTTTTTCCAGGTTTAAATAATTCTGAAAAATGTTCTGCTGATATTAAAAATCTTAGAAAAAATAGTTGGTAGTCCTTTTGATTCTTCTTATTTTACATATATTTAGTTTTTCGATATATCGCGCTTTTAAAAGTTATAGCCCAAATGCAAATATCTTGTAAACCATGCTGGGAAAACCGGACACCTTATTTGAATTCAGCGACCAAAAATATGTACATATGTAAAGCTTTCTATTTTCTCTGTTCCAAAAGTTGGCCTTTTTTTTGTAAACTTGTGTTATGAGACAATTACAACATGTTAGAGAGTTGCTTAGCATTATATCTTCTAGCAGCTGTTTATCTTTACTAGCTCTTCAATCAGAAAGACCAAATTTGAGCGTTGAAAAGGCCCATTCGACTGATATCTGAGTTGCTGGAACTGCAAGTATAGTCGGGGGTCTATTTTTTTTTTTTTTTTTAATAAGTGTGAAAATCCAAAAACTTCAAAATAACGCTTCAATTTTTATTATCTGCAGGTGTTCTTTGAGTAAAAATTTGATGCGCATAATTTTGTTCAGCAGTGAAAAGTAACGTTTTAAAAACGTGATTCTTTAGAGTATGTATGAATCAGTTATATGAACATGAAAATAAGATAAAATAAGTTTAGACAATTAAAATAAAAGTTAAAATTAATGGAGTGCAGAAAAATTGTTGACTCGTAGACTCGAAGTTTGATTTACGTAAAAGAAAGAAAATTTTATACAAGCTTAAATTTAATTTATAATAAAAATTGAATGTATCAATCTTTAGCCGCATTCGAGAAATTGGAAACAAAAAAATCGCGCAATTTTTTTGTATCAAATTTTCATAAATTTTAATATTATTTAATTTTATTTTATTTAAATTGGGGTATTATTTCTATATATTTCACCCCAAACTTAGGGCCTTATTTCATTTTATCGTTTGGGGACTTATTTCATTGGGGACTTATTGCCTGCAGCCACATTCTTCATCTGCAGTTGTCATTTAAAAGTTCTCCTGCTCGAACCACATTCGCTCCTTTAACGACGGCAATAGTATAAGTCTGACCAAGAGAAATGTTGTAAGATTGAGAGACCTTCTTGAATGATACAAGTCAGATTACTAAGATTTTCTACATTTCCCTGCATGTGTCGTAGGAAAAACTACTTAATTTGTGGTCCGGTTCGGGTTCAGGTTCGAGGAGTCAAAAATATTAGGGGTTCGGTAAAAAACCCGGAACCGAACCGTTTCTAAGGAGTTCGGTTCAGGACCGGTTTGCAGAATTGCATTTATTTAAATGCTTTTAAAAACCGCGAAATTTTCAAACTTATTAAAAGACTATTCATTAAATTCATGTTTAGATGACAATGCAATGGTTGGTAAATAGAAGGTGTAGATCCAAAGGTGAAAAAATTGTTGAGTTTAGATAATCATAAAGGCAGGTTAACAAAGGAGATGTAGATTAAACGGTTCTCAGACGCAGAAGTGGCGCAGATTAAAAATCGTGAAACCTGCGAAAAAAGCAGGTGTTGGTAAATAAAGGTGTAGCTTGAGCAGTCCCAAATAGTGCGAAATTTGTAAGAATCCCTTCATGAATGGAGTCAAAGTGACCTTTGATTTGTTTTAAACAAGAAAGAAAGTCGGTCAAGCCCGACAATAACATACTCTGTACCCTCTGAAAATTTATATTTATCTGATCAATTTAAGTTATAGAAGCTACAAAAAATGCCAAAAAAGCCTTAAAGACCATTCTCGTTGCGGCCAGGGCCTACCAAATTTTTTGTTATACCCTTGGAGAGGGTATATTAAAATTGTCCGGATGTTTGTAACGCACAGAAGGAAGCATCTCCGACCACATAAAGTATATATATTCTTGATCAGCGCGACGAGCTGAGTTGATATAGCCATGTCCGTCTGTCCGTCTGTCCGTCCGTCTGTTTCTATGCTATCTCCTCCGTCAGTTTTAAAGCTATCGTAACCAAACTTTGCACGAAGTCTTTTGGTACAAATACGCTGCACATTTGTCGGAACCGGCCGGATCGGATGACTATAGCATATAGCTGCCATAGGAACGATCGGTTGAAAAAGTAGTTTTAGTGAGAAAAACTTTTTTGTTTTCAATGTTATCGCACCCAACCCTCGTATTTATAAGTTTTCTAAGATTTCACATAATTTCCCTGAGATTTATCAAAATCGGACAACTATATAGTATAGCTGCCATACAAAGTATAAGTCTGAAAAAAAGTCTTAGTGAGAAAAACTTTTTTGTTTTCAATGCTATCGCTCCCAACCCTCGTATTTATAAGTTTTTTATGCTTTTACATAATTTCAGCAAGTTTTATGCAAATCGGGCAACTATATAGTATAGCTGCCATACAAAAGATAGATCTGAAAAAAAGTTTTAGTATGAAAAACTTTTTTGTTTTCACTGCTATCGCTACCAAACTCGTTACTGATCAATATGATATGCTAACACATAATTCTGTCAAGTCTGATCCAAATCGGATGACTATAGCATATAGCTGCCATAGGAATGATCGATCGAAAAAATAGTTTTAGTGAGAAAAACTTTTTTTCGTTTTCAATGGTAGCGTGTTTGTACGTTTCAGTTATAATTATTATCTGTCTCAACACAATTTTAGAGAGTTTGATCAAAATCGGATGAATATATCGTATAGCTGCCATATAAAAAACTGGCAGAAATATATCATGCTCCAAGGGTATATAAACTTCGGTCGAGCCGAAGTTAGCTTTTCACTTGTAAAGGGTTGTTGGCTTACCGTTTATTTTTTTTTTTTGATTTTTTAGAAGTTATACCAAAATTTAAAAAAAATAAATTAAATTTAAAATATGTAATATATATTTTTATAGACAGGTACGGTCAATATAATTTAATATTTGGAAGATTATGTCATGCAAATGTTGACCATGACTGCGTCTCAAATGGTCCATCCGCTTAGTTCAATTTTGGCATACTCTTTCCAATATTTCGGCCGGTATCTCACGAATAAATGCTTCAATGTTGTCTTCCAATGCGTCAATTGAAGCGGGCTTGTCTGTATAGACATGAGCTTTAACATAGCCCCACAAAAAATAGTCTTAAGGCGTTAAATCGCACGATCTAGGCGGCCAACTGACCGGTCCCGAACGTGAAATAAAATGATCAGTACTCGCCTCTCAATAAGTCCATTGTTGTGCGTGCTGTGTGGCATGTGGCACCATCTTCTCATGCAAGTCAAGCTCTTGCATTTTGGGCAAATAAAAGTTGGATATCATCTCACGGTAGCGCTCACCATTCACAGTTACGTTACGATTCGCATCATCTTTGAAGAAGTACGGTCCAATGATGCCACCAGCCCATTAACCGCACCAAACTGTGACTATTTCTGGATGCATTGGTAGCTCTTGCAATGCTTCTGGCTGATATTCACTCCAAAATCCCAAAACCCATTGAGCCAAAAATAAGCTTCGTCGCTAAACACAATTTTTGGGTAAAAAAGTGGATCTTCGGCCAACTTTCCAAAAGCCCATTCACCAAAAATTCTACGTTGCGGTAAATGGTTCGGCTTCAATTCTTGCACCAGCTGTATTTTTGAAAGGCTTCACACCTAAATCCTTCCGCAAAATTTTCCATGTGGTTGAGTAACAGAGGCCCATTTACTGCGAACGGCGACGAATCGATAATTGATGGTCATCATTAACACTGGCCGATACAGCTGCGATATTTTCTTCAGTTCGCACTCTACGTAAGCGTGTTGGTGGTTTAATGTCCAACAATGTAAATTTGGTCGCAAAATTTTTTAATACCCCCTACCCTTTTTTTTTTTTCTATTTGTTTTTTTTTTACTTTTGTATTTTTTTTAGCGTTTCGTTGTAGACGTTATGTTAATTATAGACCAAACGGAAGACGTTTGCGTGAAACAAACAATGTGAGTTGTTTAAACCAGTGTTGCCAAAAAGATAATAGCTAAAAAATCACCCTTTACAACAAACTTGAACGACTCCCACCTATTCCCTTTGATTTCAGTTGTTCAGAAAAACACAGAAAAACATTTCGGACTGGACTGGGAATTGAACCTTATGACTTATAAAATGACGCGCTAGCACATTCAGCCGTTGTACAGTTTTGCAGATTCACATATAGAGGGCTACTTACACTTGGTTGGGCTGACAAGAGAGAGAGAGAGAGAGAGATAGAGAGATCAAAAAGAGAGCCAACTCGCTCTCTCTCAACATTTGCAACATTTGTTCTCCAGAATTTTGAACAGGTTTTTCCCTCTGTACGGGCAGATGGTCAGCCGTACATGGGCAATATCGATTCGGCTGTTGATACTGATCAAGAAATATTTATATGTTTTGCACTTAAACAATCGTGGTTGTTGTTGGTCTTTTGAAAAGAATTGATAATTTATTTATTCTTCGCTCAGCACCTCAAATGCTAAAAAAATGTTTGGTTCTAGTCAAGTTTTTCACGCAGAACCAGAATCTGGGAATCTCCATATCTCTAGCTGAAAATGAGACATAAAAATACCAAAAATGGTTTATATGACTATTGGCCCCATGGACCCCTAAATGCTAGAAAACAAAATTTGTTCACGGTATAGTTTTTATTTTTATCTGTTCGTTGTAAGGTATACCTTAAGCCAGGGGCCGGGACACACATGCTCATGTGGGCGTTGCGTGTGTGTGTTTAGCCACGCGAGAGCGCGCTCGCTTAACACTTCTTTGTTGTTGAACAAGAGAGCAGTATAAGCTCGTATACTGTCAGTGTATCGACGTCACTGCCGCAAAGCGCTGTTGTATGCACAGCAGATAGAAACGGGCCATACTCTGCCTTAAGCTAACTCCAAATAGGCAATGTGTGTATTTTTTAATTGTCCGTTTTACCCCAGCGAAGTTTTGCCTTTGGTTCATTAGATAAAAATTGTTGGATTTTCACATGGAAAATATGGTTATTTTTTTGAAAAATGTTCTGATAACAAACAAAAACTCACAAATTACTAGTTGATACAGTAGATAACAGTAGTAATAACAATAATAGAGTGCATTTCAGCTCATGTTTATCACAGGAAGGGTATCCAATTTTCGCCTAGACCATAACTACCACAACGATCATGCTCTCTCATGCTCTTTCTCGCTTGCCGTCTGCATTTATTTGTTTGTCAGTTGAATTTGAACACTCGGTCGGTGCGGTTGTAGGCGGGTGTTTTGTGTTTTTCCGTGTGTGTGTGTGTCTGTGGGCCGCCGACGAATTTCTATGTTTGTGTTTTGTTTTACATTCTTCGGTAAACGTGTGCGGTTAAATATTAAATGAAAACTTGTTGCATACGTCCAACAAAACAAACAAAATAATTTAACGGTACGCAGGCAAAATTGTTAATTAGCAAACAAGCGCAAAAATTATTTCTGCACTAATTTTCACCTGTATATGGCAGTGTTGGTGTAAGCGCGTGTGTGTGTGTGCGTGTGTCTGGTCTGTTGGTATGCGTGAATCTCTGTTATAAATAGCAAAAAAAGAGCAGAAGCAAAAAAAAAAAACAGAAGATCACTTTTTTAGGCCATAAAAATGCCAAAAGAAAGTGCGGAAAAAGATAAATAAAAAACGTATTTTGTTTTGTGGGCCAAATAAAATAAAATAGATCAAGCCATAAAACTTCAAAACACAACGAAGCGGAAATGTGCAAATACTAAAACTCATCTGCCAAACTATTAATCTACTCTTAGCTTAATTCCTGTTACGAGAAACCAGTTAGCCAGCCGCTAACCAAACGCCTTCTCCCCCTCCTTTTGCTCCACAGTCTGACTGCATCCGTTTTGAGCGAAAGTTTTTTATGGGTGTCCACCCGTCCGTCCTCCACTGTGCAAAAAGTGTGCAAACAAGCTTCCAGCCAGCCAGCCAGCCAGCCAGCCCAGTTGGCCAGCTGTTTGAGAAGAAGTTGGAGAAACGAGAAAAATCTAGCCAATTAATTATGTTGTGTTGTGTGCTGTGAAAGTGTGTGCCAATCTCCTATAATAAATTCAATTTTTTTTTATTATTTACTATTTTCCAGTGTGCTTTGTGAATTTGATTTGATTGAATGCAACATTTTGCAAAGAAAATAAAAAATACAAAAGAAAAACGGAAAGTAATGTCTGGATTTGACTTGAAAGGCAAGCTGGTGGCTAATTGAATTGGAGTTTTTGCTCTTTTTGGAGGTAAGCATGTTTTAATGTTTATTTTTTTTAATTGCATATCGGGAAAAATGGCCATTGAATATTTAATTGTGAAGCTGTAACAGACTAGTGATGAAAGTTGACATATTAAAGTGGGAATAAAAGTCGAGTTGCATAAATGGACTTGATTTCAGTTTGCCTTAAAGCTTTTTAACGGTATTGTATTTTTAATTGTTAGCTAGCTGTTGACTAGTTGCGTTAACCCTTTCATGACCATGGGCAATATTGCAAAAAATAAAACATAAATTTGTAAACATTTTGGCAACATCTGGTAAAGGATCAACTTATGGGCTAAAGCTAAGTTCACACAGGCAAACAATTTGACAAATTTTTGAGGAAATTTTAGCTAAATTGACCAAATTGGTGAACTTCTTGGCCATATTTGATCAAAATATAAGTGAATGGAACCATAGTTTATGTTTTAAGTCCTTTAAAATCTGCAAATTTGGCTATTAAGACTATTTTTTATCAAAAATTCCTCAAAATTTGTCAAATTATTTGCCTGTGTGAACTTAGCTTAAGTAGTTTACATGATTTTATTTGTTTCTTTAAATTTTGGATAATTTTTCTTATTATTTTGCACAAGTTCAACAGAATCTTACACAGTATTTTGGGTACAAATTTTAGTTAATTTTGCTTATTACCTCGATAATAATATTTTTTTCTGGCTGATAGATGAATCCATTTATTTTTGCCAGAATTGGACTTCCAAATGTCCAACAAATTTTTGTTTTGCAGGTTTTCCGAGGTAAAATATTTTTATATAAATTTCTAAAAATTAAATTGTTTTGCTATTTTTATTTTTTTTTATAGTTTAACATATTTTGACATAACTTTCGTAGATTTGAGCCTATTTTAAATAGTTGTCTACGGAATAATCCCATGTGTTCTACAAATCGCTTTCGACGAATAACGACCCAACGAATAAAGCAGCTCATAAAGAGGCCTAAAAATACTTGACCCTAAATACTTTAAGTTAAAAGTTTTTGAGTTATTTAAGTTAAAACTTTCACAACATTTTTATTTTAAAAATGTAGGAAGTTTGTCTAAATCCTTAAAACAAGTGTATCGTAATATTTGAGCTAGCCTGCACTCTTATCCGTACAATACCATTGTACAGTTCGTTAAAGAGCTCTAGCTTTCTATGCAAGCTCCTTAACTTGGTACTCAGAACGCTTAGAGTATTCTCAGAGCCCATCAAATTACATTGCTCAGACAACCGCAACCCATTTTATGAAATTTGACCAATAAAATGCGTTTGGATGCTTTTCGGTATATGCTTCTCCCGTGGATATTGCTGGTATGCCATTACCCAATGTAGACAGTAGATCCGAGTTTCAACTCCTTATCCTTTTGATTTTTTTTATTTTTTTTTTTTAGGCCCCTGCGCGAGTATGCAACACAGGGAAGATCGCAAAGAAAAGGTGTCACAGAAATCTCTTCCAACCAAATTCCAACCTAAAACCAATTCTCGGTGTCACAGAAATCTCTTTCGGTTGGGTTCAAATCTCTCGTGTTTTGTTAGGAGAATTTAGCAAAATTCACCACCCAAACAATTTTGACAAGCAAAACTATTTTGGAACTGTAAACAAAATTATTTTTCTGGTATAAAATGAAGAATAAATGAATAAATTATATAATTAGTTTAAACATTGAAATTTGCGTTTCAATAATTATTAGGAAAAATAACCAAAGTCTTTCATGTTAATCTAAACCAACCACATCAGTGGCGCCGTTTCTGGTTGGCAGCCAGCGGATTAAGGTCTAGCAAGTTATACCTCATGTTTGGCGCCAACAAATATTCAAATTTTTAATTTTATTTATGGAGAATATGAATTAAATTTGAAGTATAATTTAAAAATGCATCATAAAACATTTATCACAATCAAAAATTTCAGTTGAACATCAAATTAACCCATAACTAAAATTAGGGAAATTTTTTTTGCGAGAGATGCAACCCTGTTTGTAGCGATGGAACTTTAATTGGAACAGTTTCGTTCTAACTAGATTTTCAAATAAGAAAACGAAATCTCTTGAAGTTCTGGGACACCGACGGATTTTTCGAGCGATTTGCAAACCCGAGTCAAAATCCGAGATTTCTGTGACACCCCCGAGACGATGAAGATTTGTGGTTGGCAAAATAGACGGATAAATACGAGTTGTAGATCGAACTTTTAAACGAATCGCAAAATGTTCAATTTTTCATATGACCATAAATTATTATGAAGACTTAAGGGGTAGTACAAGTTGCGCGTCCAACTCATCTGGGTACCTGGACACCGCAACAAGAAGTCATCAAACTGCAAAAAAATTTTTGTTACCCTACTGGTTTCGTTGAAATCATAGAATTGATGTTTGGGGATTACATGTTCTCTTGAGTCCATGGCTTTAAAGCATATTTCACTGCTTCCGCTATAACAATTTGCTGAATTTCATCAAATTTAAATTTGGTGTTTTCCAATACTTGATTTGTAAAAATCATAATTTACAAAATCAAAATAATTACATCAACATTTAATCACCTTAAGTTACAATTATCTAAGTAATTGGAAAAGTAATTAAATTTTGGAATATTCACTGATTAATCATAATTCTACGTAAAACGATTATTAAAAAAATCGTAATCAGGAATTGTTTTTTATTACCTACAAAATTGTGTTTTTTGTAATGAAAAGTAATAAAATACGGGAAGAAAACATTACAGCTCTGGTAAAAACTATAACAATCATATTTGATTTTTACTACTTAACTTTAATTTAACTAAAACATTTTTAAACACCTCCGTTGCCCCTTTGATATGAATCATCCACGGAATTTGTACTTGAGAATTACAAGTGGTCTTATGTTCAAGCACTCTGACTTGAAAAAGATTCGAATGGGTTCAAAATGTAGTATCTTAGACGTTTTCACTCAACCGCGTACAATGGCGCAACGCGTTGAGACGTCATTCCAATCGTATTCAGTCTAAGCGCACCGAAAAAAAATTATTTCTTATATTTAAATATTTAAATTAAAGTACGAATTCCATATTTAACGCTGAATCAATGGTCAAAATGTTTAAGTGACATGTAAACATGTAAATTTCAGAGCATTTTCCCTTAGTGTCCAGTTTGTGTAGTTGGCTTGACTACGACTATGTCTGTTGTTTTGGTGGTCACGATAGCTGTTTGTCTCAATGGCAAAGCTCTGCAGCTGCATCCCTAAATAAAGGACACTGCTGCTTTCTCGTCCTGCCCCAAACCAAATGCTTTAATGATAAAAAACTATGCAATTGCTTAGTGTATGACATTCGCATTTCAAATAGTGACTTTAATTTTCAATATTATACGTCTCTTTTATTTCATTTGATTTCGCCCGCTTTTTTTTATTCCAACCACAACTAACTTTTTGTTATTTTTCGAAGGCCACTCTGAGAAAAATCAAACAATTCTTGCTACGGGAATATTCTCAGTGTCTGAATACCTAGCTTTACAAACGAAAAGTTTCGATTTGGGCCAATGTTCGTTTATCCAATAAATTTTAATAAAGGACACCTTGAAAGTCAGCTAATAAATGTATTTATGGTATCTGAAAAGAAAAAAAAAACAATTTTGGTTATCAGATTTTCCAGAATTTTTTTAGTCCACACTATGTGAAAAATTGAAAAAAATCATGTTTCAATCTCTTGAGCTAACTAGCTCGAAGACTATTAACTTTAGGCTTACCGTTTATGGGACTTATTTGCTAGGCTATTTTTGAGCTGAGAATGCTATATACCGTTTTCAAATCGGTTGATTTGTAAAAAAGTTCTAGTGGTACAAAAAAGGGTCGATTTCGGGAAAAGTTGCAGAGTTTCTATTCCATTTTTCAAGCATTTTACTGGTTCCAATTTTTGGTTTTAAAATCCCCACAATTTACTTCAACTCTTATTTGCAATTGCCTTCTCAACAATAGACTCCCAAGCAGAGCTTGAATTTATTTATCTCATCAATCAATTTCCACTTGTGTAAAATTCTTAAGAATTCTAAAAACATTTCCTTTATTCAGCATACTTATTGTTTGAGAGGACACCTGCAATACAAACACCACTCTAGTGCAGACACCACAACTATTTTATGCGCCTCCATCTTCCTCCTCCTCCTCCTCCTCCATTCCTGTATAGCTGTAGTTGGGGCGAGTAATTCACATGGCACTAATTGAATTAGTTGACTGACTCTTCATCTTCTCAACTTATCTTCTCCTTTATTTAAGTCTTATAGAATGATACCGTTAAACCTGATGAACTTGCACCAGAATGCAAAGTGCGCAATTAACACGTTGAAGTGTAAGGGACAAGAAGAAGAAATTTACTTTAACAGCTGCCGTTGCACGAACACGCAACTAATTAGAACAGCTGCCTCCGGCAAAGGCAAACTTCCTTCTCCTTGAAGTGCAAATGGCATTGAATTACAACCAATTGAACATAGTACTTGTAAATACATATGTATTGAGAATACTTACATATGTGCACAGCACAAACACACATGTGATATCGTTTATTAAATTAAGTTAGGACAAACAAAAGCCCAACTGATTAGTTAGTTATCGATTTCACATTCACCTTCCCAGGTAAATAACAAATTTAACAAATTACGTCAAGCAATAAAAAAATTTGCAAATCAATGCAAATGAGTTAACAAACAAAACGGACAAACAGGTTGTAGTGGGGGGGAGCGAAACTTGTAATTAAGCAAATTTCTGATCACAAAAGATGTCAGTGTGTCACAAGGATGCCTGTAAACGAGTTTTTGTTGATTTTATAAATTAGAAAATTGAAATTTGTTGCCTGGCAACCAAACCAAAGAAGCGAAAATGGAGAAAACTAGAAGTGAATGGGGGTAAAAAATTGAGCAACGAATAGGAGATACTCTAGAAAAAGAGAATTGTAAGTTATAAGCTGTAGGAAAAAGAGTATAATAAATTTAGAAAATTTTAGAAAAAAACTTAAATACTTTTTTGAACTCAATCTACGGCTTACGTTTTCTCCAAAGAGTTTGCTAATGAACTATTTTTAAAATCAGTTTATTTCCCAGTAAAGTCAATAGCAAAGTCTACTAAACCAGGAGGTGTTGTTTTCTCAATCAATCTGTAAGATAACCCAGATGGTACTTTGATCTTGAAAATCGGTCCAGTAAAAGGGAGCCAAAGAAAACTGTTTGGCTATTTATTAGAGAATCAAATCAGAACCCGAAACGGTAGCGTTTGCTAGAAGGATTCTTTTAAAACCAGAACCGGATAGATAGACAGATATTTTAAATTGTTTGAGAACCGAAGTCTCATATAGATACAGTTTTATCGAATATTTACACAATTTTTTAAAACCTCACCGTTTCACTGTGAACGGTTTGTATTTGCTTTTGACTTACAAGTCTTTTAAATTGTTATTAAAACTAGTTAAAACTTGTTTTTCTTTAATTATCTTCTGCATTTGTCACTTGCTTTTCATGACAAAAAGGCCACCTTTTCGCCTTGAACTCTTCAGGGCGGCTTGTCAACCCTTTTTTTTTTTAGTCGGCCGGTTTTGCGGCTTTTGTACAACTTCCGCTATAAGTTTTTTCCTTTGTTGTTCATAGAAAAAAAACTGTAATTAAACAAAGACAGCAGACGCAGACAGGCAGCAAACAAAGAGTAAGGCACGAAGAACAACTACAACAGCAACCACAACGAACCCTGCAACAACTGCAGCCTCTCATGGGACTTAACTTGTTTGTTGTTAGCTGCTGCCGCTGTTGCTGGTGCTACCACTTCAAAAACCGGTTACATATCATTAAAAAAAAAATTCTAGAGGGGTCTCCGCTACACTCTATCTCTCTTTCTCTCCCTCTCTGCTCCATACAGTATCTCCTCTTGCATGCATCGATGCACCAGGCAGGCGGTGGCTTGCAAGTGCAACTTGTTGCCAGCCGCCGCCGACGCTATTGCACTTTCATTAAACGTTCAACTGACTAGTGTATATGACTGGAAATGGGTATTCAGAGTCCGTAAAACTTTTAATAATGTTATAAAGTTAGGTCTTAATTAAAGTCTGTTAAGTGCTAAACCAGTAACTAATCTTTTGAAAAAAATTATATTCTCTTTATTGGAAGGAAAAAACTTAACCAAGAACCGGTCTACTTAAGTAGTGACTAAGCAAAACCAAACCAGCACGGATACTTTTTTATTAAAAAAATGTTGCCAACTAGATTTGAACTGAACCGAACGACACCATATTTAAACTCTATTTCATACTTGTATACCGATCCGAATTACTTTTGAATGTTTAAAACCAAATCGTTACTTTCTGTTCATTTCTTCGATATGTTTAATATGACAAAATTATTTTTAAATTATATAATTTGTATTAGGAAAAGTTATATATTTCGCATTGACTTAGACACTCTTGTTTTTCGGTTGCATTACTCCGGACGACCTCAACAAAGAGGGTCTAAATATAGACCGAATTAATCTTTAGAGATGAATGATTTATGAAAGCATTTTAGGTGAAAATCAATATCGTCTGGGATTTTCATATAGCTGACTCTTTACTGAAAACGAATTGTTGGGTTACAGATGTCATGTTTTTTTTTTATTATAATTTGTACGATTTTTTTTGTATTATTAAAAATTTGATTGGGAAAAAGGGAAATTTTATATAAAAAGCATAGTTTTTCTCCTTCTACTGAGAGCTAGACAGTGGCATAATATGGTCTCCTCTTTTTCGAACCAACAACATCTAAACAAAGATATAAATTAGAAAATTTTATACGTTGGATCTCAGAGGTGGGTATGGAAATTATTGATCCAAAAACGAATTACTTGATCCAAGAATGTATTTTTGTTGATCCATGAGTTTTGAACGCCATTCTCTCCAACTTTGTTTGTTGTTGTCGTACAGTTACTTATCTTCACTAAAACCCAGAATACTACTCAATTTCTTAGTAAACAGAAGTCGTTGCGACTTCTAGAGGTCCATTGAGGCAGTGAACCGTAAATGCCTCGACCAAAAGCGAAATGGTTTCTTTACTACGGAGCACGTTTCAGGTTGAACGTGGACCACGTGAGCCGGAAGGTTTCCCATTTGCTTTCCTTGTGCATAGCCTTATAAGAGACCAAGAGCTTTCCTATAGTGCTTTTATTAGGCGGAGCTGTGCCCTGTCTAGCCAGTTTGTCTGCTGACTCGTTTCCCTCAATGCTGCGGTGACCAGGCACTGACTGGGGTGGATACGGAGATACCGAGCCAGGGTGAGGGTCTGGGCAAGATCCCTAAGGCCCACCGCACACAGACAGCGGAGCGGAGAGTAGCATATCAGCTTTGGAAAATCAAACGCACAGAGCACGTTCTGTATGGAGGGCCTTAGAGCTGATTGAGTATTTAAGTTCATAGTTATAAAGACTTTTGAACTGGTAAACACAGAAATGAAGCATAGCCTATGACAGTTTGTATGAAGATCTTTACACAGAGTTTAGAAAATAAATTGCCGTCAATTTAAAACAAGGTTCCTGAAATGGAGAAATCGGAAAAAAATTATTCTTGAAGTGAGAAAATTGTACTACAAATGAGAAACCCCGTTCTTAAGCTGAATTTGACAAAGTTTGCGCTCATCTTAAGTCCAATGTTCTTGAATTTTTTCTCCCTATACAGATAATACTTCCATTCTAATCCCTTCTTATCAGGAATGTAAACCGGTTCTAGAACAAACCAAACCACACCAAACCTCTAATTCATGATCGTAAACCAAACCGTGAACCAAACCACATATTTTTTAATTTTTGCAAACCATAAATTAAGATTGCCAAAATAACTAACCGAACCAACAAACCGAAAAATGCAAAGTTCGTTTAGATCGGTTCACTTATGATAAATTTTAGTTTTACGAGAACAACTGAACAAGAAAATCTGCACAAAACTGAACAAAAATGAAAAGCCTTAATTAAAGAAGAACATGTTCACTTGTTCAGTTTAACCAACAACTGAATTTTGTTCACTCACTCATGAACAACCCAACACTAATTTGTATAAGGAAAATCAACTTAACGAAAAATCTTAGACGTTTCATTTCTGTTCATACAATACATACGAAACGTTTTCGAAGTGCACAAAAAATCTATGGCATGTACTTAGGAATTGAGGCTTACCTACATTGCTTCCAGTTGCTGGGATTTAAGAAGAAACTAGCCGTTCTTAATTTGCTTACGATATTTACAGCAATACTGATCTTCAAGATAATTCTGAAACTCATGGGAGCCGTTGGCATATTCGACTTTATGTGGGGTCCAAGGGGCCCAACGGGTCATAGCTCCCTTTATTGTTTTAAAGCTATTAAAATGTGTAGTACGCACAATTTCATTTATTTTATGGATAAAGTACAAAATTTCTTATTAAAATTATAATACTCAATAATTGTCAGTAAACCACTGAAACGAATCGAAACCGCGATTTTGCTTGCTCCCAAAACCTTTTTCAAAACTGAACTGTTGGCTTAAAACAGCGATTGGCACTCCTGGCCCGCAGGGGCCGAACGCATTTCGCTATTCACACCAACACGAGCCGAAGCCATGACGAGGTTTGTGCCGAGAGAGCAAACAGCTTTTCAATTGGGGTCGATAAAGTAGGACAGAGCTGGTGTGCGTCCCTTTATGGAAAGCTGAACCGAACCAGTCTTAATTGCCGAATGATTCGCATCCCTGCTTAAAAGCTTGTTGAGAAAACGAACTAAACCTAAATAAACCTAACCGAAAATGAAAAATATATCAAAATGACTAAAAATGTCGAAAAATTCATTAAGTCTCCAAAGTGTTATATTCAGGCTTGTATCTGTTTTCGATTCCGTTCAAATCATTAAAATAGGTAATGGGAATTGTTCCTGTATTCGCTTTCAAAACCCCATTTACCTTTATTCGACCCTCTTGATGACAAAAACATTCGCCCCAATTCTTTAATAGTCTCTTAGAAATCTGAGCTCTTACCAATTCCGATCAATTGAATTCGGAAACGGGAACAGGCCAGATAATAATATTTTGATATATTTATAATTTTCGGTAAATTTTGATTATGTTTAATTTATTTTCTCAACCTCCTTTTTTATTTGTTTGATTTTTATCTCTTGATGTTTTTTATCATTTATATAATTCTACAGTATTTTAATGAATTGTTTATATTCTGGGAAAAGTATATATATCAGGCCGTTCCCGTTTCCGAATCCGATTAATCGGAATTGGAAAGAATTGTGATT
Organism: Lordiphosa stackelbergi; assembly: GCA_018904235.1. NCBI lineage: Eukaryota > Metazoa > Arthropoda > Insecta > Diptera > Drosophilidae > Lordiphosa > Lordiphosa stackelbergi. Next base: position 42,736 of record JAEIFU010001030.1, read on the forward strand.
TCTAAGAAACGATAAAAGAATTCGGTCAAATCTTCTTGCCATCCAGAGGATCAGTTGAAGGAAATTGCGATTTTGAAGTTTAAAGTCCATAACACTGCCGGTTTTTGAAAGCGAGAACATTTAACAATTCCGATTCCGCATGATTTGGTCGAAATCGAAAACGGGAACAGGCCTGTATATATTTAAAAAATATTTTAGCTCTCTCTACCTTTAAATTAAATAAAGTGTAAAATGTTGTAAACTTTAAAACCTTTCAAAACATTCGGGTATTTTAATTTTTTTATTCTGTGCTTTATGGTAATAATTACCAAATTGACCCATTAAATGCACAAATTTTATTATACACAACTGTCCGAAAAGTAAACAATCACAAATGTCAAATGCCCAATTCACTAAAAACCACACAAAAGTCTCTGAACCCGCATAACTTTTGCCATTCACCCAATCCAAAAAAAGGTCATAAAATGAAAATACGAGTAACTTTCGAGCTATTAGCTGCCAATTAAAACGGCAAATGAACTTTCAACTCTACAACTGAACCAAGTTAAAGAAAGTAAAAAAAAAAACAAAACAAACGATAAAGTCAACGACAAAAAAAAATAGACAAAAAAAAACATGAAATTCAACCACAAAATTAGTAAACAAAAGCACAATTGTTTGCTATTTGTCTTGTTGTTTAGGGCGAGGTTCGTGGGAGTTGACAACGTTGACACCCACAAAAATTTCAAACTAGAAAAGTTGCGTTAGTTTTGTTGTTGGGCAATTTTCGGGTGGCCAAGCCAAGACAATAGGGGACAGAACGGGGGAAGACGTGAAAGAGCAACCGAGAACAATGCAAAGTTTTATACTGTTTTTCAGTAGCCTGACTTAACGGTCGTGTGATAATAAACCGGACCCGAAACCAGAGCTAGTATTTTAGTGGAACAAGTTTTTATTACAGGGCGCTGGCTAATTCGCAATGTTCTGAAAGTTTTTGAGTCATAATAAAAACTCATTTTAAATAATTTTACTGTGCACAATGCGCTTTTAACCCAGAAAAGTTACAGAACAAAGTGGCGGTGTTAAAATTAAATTAAGAGGCAATAGTCTGTCAGTTCAGTTTGACTTAAAGGCAAATTTATTGGCTGGCTTGTGTTCCTTTCAAAGTTGTCGAGGTTTCATGAAATGAAATAGTTTTCCAAGAAATAAATTCAAAACGCTTTGGAGTTTAGCTAACCCCACAGGAATTTGAAAAAAAAACACGTGTTTCATTTGATAAGCATCTCTAAATAGTTTGACCTTGAGCCAGCCAAATAAAAAAAGAGTGAAAATATATTTATATCTTTAAAACAAAACTCTAACGATTAATTGCTGGTTTTTTTTATTAACCCTCTTATCAAAACAACGGAAATGGTTACACATTTTTTCAAATGTTGCTGATATCGTTAATTGTTGCTATTTTGTGACCACTTGGCCGTTCGACAAAGTTTTCCTTGAAACTTTTTTGCCCAGCATGTCACACCCTGTCATAATTTTCCCCTTTTAATTCATTTCCTGACCCTCTTCGACTTAAATTCAACTTTAAAACTTAATGAAATTTATGAGCAAAGTTATGATATATTGTACAATGTTTGTTTTGTTTGCTTTGCTTATTGTTGTACCAAAAACGTGATTAACAATATTAATTATTATGCTTTTGTAAAATAGAGTGTAAATATTGATGATTTATTACAAGCAATTACAGTCGAGCAAAATTTAATTATCAGAAATGAAGAAATAATAAAAACAAAAACCTTATCAAACAGAGATATTGACCAGCCCCGCCCTGCTCCGCCCCATCCAAAAGAGGTGACTAATTGGCCACGAAAATGGAAAAACCAAGGAATGAAATTTATAACATTTAATGGCCAATTAGTGGGCGTTCTATAAACTTGTTTCATTCACTCTCATAAAATGCGGCCTAAGACATAAACGTCAGACCACACATCCCACATCCAAAACTGAAGCCAATTACGTTCTGTGGTTAAAAGCAAAAAATCAGAACTGGCAAATTGTGCTTGTTGTGGCTAAATGACCAACAATTTTAAAGATTTTTCTTTACGTTTTTTAATGCTATTAACAGCTTGTCTAAGCCGGGGCCAAGTCGTGAGTTATTAAAAAAAAAAAAACAAGCACCTGATGGAAACTTTTGCTGAACTGAATGAGTTCTCTCAAACAAGAAAGTTTTACGACAGCAGCTACTTACCTGCTGACTGTCTTTCTTACTTCTTTTCAACGACTTTTTTAGCACAGTTCTTTTAACTAGCCTCTTAACTATGACTGTGTCGTTCTCTGACTGCGATTGCAACCCAAGTACAAACAGAGAACACTTCTATATGTACATATGTACGAGGGCTATGTACGAGGGCTGCTTGATAAGACAGTGACATTTGTAATAAAAGAATTTTTGTGAATCATTTAGACCCTTCCTAGTAAACACGAGTTTACAAATATAAGTAAATTAAATGACCCAAAAAATAAGTAAAAACAGAACAAAAGTCAAAGCAAATGAAAGTTTATGTTTAATAAATCACAAAAATACCACAATTTTCTGCACTCGATTGAATACAGCTACGGTATTTGCTCATATATTTTCTTAACCCATACTTTATTTTCTTTGTAGAACTGCGATTCTTAAGTAGAAAAAAATGTTGTTGGGATTTTTCAAATATTTTTCCAATGCGTTTGAAATGAAATTTCTTGCGTTCTCGAATAAAAATTTTTTTTTTTTCAAATACTTTTGCGCGTTGTATTTAAAGTACTAAACTGATTTGAAAACAACATGATTATTGGCAAATCAATTACATTTCCATTCATATCTTGCTTGAATTCATCTAACGTTTCTGAAGTTAGATATGTCCTAAAACTTAAGAGTACCGAAAACTCTGACTCTCGTCGTGATTATCTGCAGGCCGTCAGATCCTCCTAGGCTTCCTTTGGTGACCGGTTACCCGAAAAGCTCCACTGCTTGGACTGTTCCTTTGTCTCTGGTGCAGCGTTTGTCAAAAAGAGCGAGGCCAAAAAGTAAGAGTGTATTGGTGTGATAAAATAAAACGTCGCAAACCAGCTGTGACTTACTTCATCGACCTCTGGCCGGCGACTGAAAACCTGTTTACTTACTAAGCACAAGCCTTGTCATGTGTTCGTGTCGGTGTGAATAGCGAAATGTGTTCAACGCCAGCGGACCAGATTACTCATCGTCAAAGCGGTTGCCGCCTTATGATTTAGTGCGCAGAATTTACGCATATAGTTATTGACGATTTTTGACCTTTCGGTGTCAACCATCATTTATCAATCCTTTTCTTGTGTCCGGTTAAGGGTCTCATAGTTTACAAAATCGGTGCATTTACGCTGGCTAAGCGGAAAATTCAAGTATTCACTTACGCTATAAACCGCCCTCTTTCATGTTTGTATGTAGAACTGCTTCTTTTGTACGCTGGCAGTCACGGGTCTGTTTCAGTTAATTATCGCGCAACCAGGTGAAAGGTAGCGTAGGGGGGCGACTGAGTGAGGAGGACTATGCGCACACTGACTGATATTTTTGCTCCAATGATCTAATCAAAAACAAGTTGAATTTGAATTGTTGTTATTGCATTTGTTGTTATCGTTGGCCTGCGCTCTATTGTCACTGGAATTGACAAACTGTTTTGATGGTGATGATGATGATGTCTGCCCGTGGGCAGAAAAGTGCGGCGAAACGTTCTATTATGACAACTGTCTATATATAGTTGTTCCAACTGGTCGTCGAATTCTGATATGCATTTTGGTGTTTTTTTTTTTGTTCATTAATACTTTCATGCTTGTGTGCATTTGTGTGAATTCTGCCATTTGCGTTTGGTTTTCACTCGAATTCCAAAGAAATCTCTTTAAAACTGGACACACTTTATAAATTAAGTGTATCGGTCTCATTTAGATAAGATTAATTAATTCTTTTCATTTGAAAGAAATCACAATTTTAATGACATAATACTTCAAATTATTTATTTGGCTTTTCTACTGTGCCTTACAAGGGCAGTGTGCTGTCATCGATTAAAAGACACTATTTTAAATTTTAGACTTATTTACCGGTGGGTTTTATTTTTATCAATATTAATAAACTGGGAAATTTGTTTATCGATTGTTGAACTATGTCTATGACATCAGCTCAAAAGTGATCCTAGACGACATCGTTGAGTCCATAATAGAAGAAATAAACTGCGCAAAGTAAAATAGGCCATACGCTGGTCGGACTAAAAATACCAAAACCAGGCTACAACTCGGCGTAAAAAGTTATCAGCTCATTCGATGCCGAGTTTGTTTACTATGGATAACCAGAGGATACGGCTATCAATCTCGACAAATTGCTGACAACTGTTCATACAAAATTTCTATGAATTATTACGCGAATCGTAACTGTTCATGACAACGTAAATGTCAAAGAAACACAAAGTATTGAACTATTCTGGTATAATTTGTAAAAGTTTACTGAAATTAACTTTTAGATTAAATTTTTGTATGCACTTTTTGGGAAAAGATAAAAAAATTGTTTAAGAGTACTTCACTCACATATTAAACTATTTTGATGAGAAATGATTTCAAATTTTAGTAAATTTGTACAAACCAACATTAAACAAGCAACTCTGCTTTCTTTCCCAAAATGAAAAAAAAAAGGTTTTGGAGAACTAAGTTCAACTCCAAGGTTCAGGGTTTAAAAATAATTGTTGAAACCTTGCCGAAATACTTTTTATCAGATTGTTTTCGTTTTTAATTACACTCTTCAGCATTTGAAGACAGATTGGACCATGTGTTTCTTGTTCTTTAAATAATCTAATTCCAAATATTTTATTCGGCGTTTCGACAATTTTATCCCTACAATTTGTAAGATATTTATCTTAAATTTAAAACTCTTATTTATATTTCCAATATCTATGATTTCTAAAATTCTTATTCTGAAATTATCAGGCCTGTTTCCGATCAAATCATGCGGAATCGGAATTGTTAAATGTTCTCGCTTCCAAAAACCGTCTGTGTTATGCGACTTTTAACTTCAAAATCGCAATTTCCTTTAATCGATCCTCTGGATGGCAAGAAGATTCGACCGAATTCTTTTTTCCTTTCCTAGAAATCACAACTCTTTCCAATTCCGCTTAATCGGATTCGGAAACGGGAACAGACCTGTATATGATTATCACCTTCTATCATATATTTAGGACCAGAATGCAGTGCTTGTTAAAAAACAGTCCCCAAGGAACACAGCTATTGTCAGCATCAGTGTTTAAAAACTGCAATAATTTTCATTTCATCTGCTTTTGCTTCTGCTTTTGATAATAACTGAAGCTGCAGCAAAATCAAAAGCAAAAAATAGAGGGAAGCTAACTTCGGCTCTACCGAAATTTATATACCCTTGGAGCATGATATATGCTGCCAGTTTGTTATATGGCTATACGATTTATTCATCAAAAAAGTTTTTCTCACTAGAACTACATTTTGGACCGATGTTTCCTATAGCAGCTATATGCTGTAGTCATCCGATTTGAATCGAACTTGACAGAATTGTGTGGTAGTATATAATATTGATCTGTACAAAGTTTGGGAGCGATAGCATTGAAAACGAAAAAAGTTTTTCTCACTAAGACTTTTTTTCAGACCTATTTTTGGTATGGCAGCTATACTATATAGTTGTCCGATTTTAATAAATCTCGGTGAAATTATGTGAAATCATAGAAAACTCATAAATCCGAGAGTTGGGAGCGATAGCATTGAAAACAAAAAAGTTTTTCTCACTAGAACTAGTTTTTCGACCGATCGTTCCTATGGCAGCTATATGCTCAAAGTCATCCGATTTGAATCAAACTTGACAGTTGTGTGTTAGTATATAATATTGATCTGACAAAGTTTAGGAGCGATAGCATTGAAAACAAAAGTTTTTCTCACTAAAATTTTTTAGCCTATTTGTATGGCGCTAAACTTGTAGTTGTCCGATTTTGATAACTCTCAGTGAAATTATGTGAAAGCATAAAAACTTATAAATACGAGGTTGGCCGCGAGTAGCATTGAAAACACAAGTTTTTTTCACTATATTTTCGACCGATCGTTCCTATGGCAGCTATATGCTATAGTCATCCGATCCGGCCGGTTCCGACAAATGTGCAGCGTATTTGTACCAAAAGACTTCGTGGTTACGATAGCTTTAAAACTGACGGAGAAGATTGCATAGAAACAGACGGACAGCTCAGCTCGTCATGCTGATCAAGAATATATATACTTTATGTGGTCGGAGATGCTTCCTTCTGTGCATTACAAACATCCGGACAATTTCAATATACCCTCTCCAAGGGTATAAAAATTATTATTGAGAAAAAACAAACAACAGCAGCAGTCGTCGCTTCATCATTTATGATTTTCATTTTGATTTTGCTTTTGTTTAGTGGCCTAAGTTGAAGCTGCAGCACGTGTTCGCTTTCAGAAGTCGACGGCAGTGCAAGCGAGACAGAAGTCTCTCACATCTCTTTTGCTTTTTTCCCAGCGTGGTTTTTCCCTCACACAACAAAATATTTACCGTTACTCGGCTCGGTCGAAGGTAACAACAACAGCGCGCTGAAAAAACAAATGTTGTTATTGCGTTGCGTTAAATTTTGGTGGTCTGCTTAATTCCAAGAAAATATCGTGGCGTGAGCGCTGCCGTAACTTACAGAAGCGAACAAATACTGCTGCTTCAACTTACGGCACTGAACAAAATCACCAGCAAAATTCAATTAAATTCAGCAAATTCATAAAGCGACGTCTGATGCTGCTTTTATTTTTTTCAATAATCGTTTTTTGCTTTTGATTTTGCTGCGGCTTTTATTTTATCAAAAGCAGAAGCAAGAGTTCATTTTGATAAGTTGAAAAAAAGTCGAAGTTGTGAAAAGTAAAAATGTAACTTTTGCTATTGCGACAGAAGCAATTTAAGCACTGGTCAGCATGCGCTGTCTGCTGACATAATGTAAATATAAAATGCTCTGTTAATTAATTTCTTCTCCTGAAGTCTTGAACAAAAAAGAACAAAAATTTGGCTTTACACAACCGAAAGGGCCACAAACCGAGCTTCTCTCAATCTATTGGTTTGTGTGCTTACAATTTTCGCTAGTTGGCTAGTTACTTCACAACTGGCGCCAATAGCTGTTCAAGATGACCGGATGTGTAAAAGTTCTTAAAGAAAAAACTTGTTATTAGATGTTCCGAGGTGGGGTAGAACACACGCCTCCCGTACGGCCGGCAAACACACTACCCGCTGCACCACACCCGGCCATATGTCTTTAATTTGAGCTCTAGTTTAATTCTAAGATTAAGATAAGCATGGGCTTTAGGATTCAGTTTCGTCTTGTAGGATATTTTTCGCAATTTAATATTCTTATGCTTGGAACTTATATTATCCTAAACTTTCATAAATTACGTAGCGAGAGCGGAAAAATATATGTACTTCATGTAGGATGGTGAAGTGGGTTGAGAGATACCAGTCCATTCCTGTTCAGTGCAAGGTAGTGGGTTCGGTTCCCAAACCAGACTATGGATAGTTGAGAGGGACCGTTATAGTTATTCAGCCTTTATAAAATTGTTGGTAACTTTATTTAGATTGGAAAGATTTGTACGCTTTAGCTGGAGCGTACTCCAGTACTTCCCAAACAAAGTAGCCAGTGGACTAGAAGCAGCATGCAAGCCATTGACACACAGCACCCGACAATATCCGGTTTTTCTACATTCGCTTCCTGTGGTTGTTGTTATTTGACAAATGATTTGTGCCTTGCCCTAATCATCCCTTTAAAAATTTGTTGAGGTCATTCTCAGCTTCCGTCATTAGATAATTTCTTGCAATGTCACAAATTGTGCAAAAGTTTAGTATTATCAAAATATTTTTTTTTGATAATTTGACACTTTGATAAAACAAATTGTTTATTATGACCACAAAACACATTTTATATGCCAGCCACGAATTGAAATATTTTCCTATTTATTCTATTTTTTGGCTCTTACCATATCTAGAACATATAAACGACCAGACAGACCTGACAAGCCTTTGTTTTAGCAAGCAACAACAATAAAACGAAAAAAAAAACTGTTGAATAACCACAAAAAATTCTATTCAATTCTATTATCTGCCGACGTTTTTTTGTTGACATTTTTTGCCACTATCTTAAATCAGCAAAATGAAAATAAAGAACAAATTAAAAAAAAGCGCGTGAAATATGCACGATCTGCTAATGATAGAAAGAAAGAGAGAGAGAGAGAGAGGAAGAGATAGACAGTGCGTGAGGGGTCATCAACTCAACAGCAGCGTCCCCTCTGGTCATGAGCAAGACTTTATGGCCACAACAATAATAAATAACAACAACCATAATACGCCTAAACGAAAATAATAGAAAAAAACATAAAAAAGGCTGAAGAAAAAAAACATTGAACAAAGACTAGAAGTTTGATTAATGGAGGTCCCTAAGGCAAAGGTTTAATGTTGAACAACAACTTGTGGCAAAAGAAATTATAAAGAAAAGTTTACATACAACAAGACGAAAGTAGGCAAGGAAGTTTTGCTGCTAAGTACCTAGAAAGCCAATTGCCCAAGAGGCTAATTGCGCCTCAGACCAAGTTAACAGATTGGGAATCACAAATAAGCCAGTCAGAAGCACCAGAAGGAGAAGTGAAAGAAAGATGTTGTTTTGTTGCTGTTATGGATTGAGGTTAGTGAGAAGTGAAAGAAAATGGTAAGAATAGACGTGGATAGAAGTAAAAGCTCTTTGAAGATTGATTATATGGAAATAGATGAAAATGCGATCGCTTTGATGGCTGAAATAAAATGATTGTTATTAAATAAAATTTGTCTGGGTGGAGCTTATTGGCAGCTCTATGATTAGTCCAAAACCTAATGGAAGGGCGCAGCTATACCGGTTTGTTCTCAGTATTTAACAGTAGGAATTCATAATCCCCTCTCAATGTCCATGTCACTCCCTCTAAAACAGACAGACAAACTTTTTGTAGCTTAATCACTGAATCAAATATTTATACGACCATCAACAAAGCTGTTTAATTATTTATGCCCTTAAATACCAACAAGTGAGTACATTAAAAATGCAATATCAATTCAATTTAAAATAAAAACGCAAACAAAAACCACAACCCTTAATGTGACTAGTTTTTCGATATTTTAATGAACTCTGGCAAATTTTTTTATAATATTTTTAATAGTTAAAATATTAAAAACCCGCTAAAACGATTTGTGGGGAAATTGTTCAACTAACCCAGAATGTGTGTGTGGGCTTTGGGTTCATCCACAATTTAACCCAGTTAACTACCTCATCCCTTTAGGATGTGCAAACGCGTGCCGGAAAAACAATTTTCCAACTATCCGCACAGACAAAGGCGTACACACTGAACATTGAAATTCCATTATCATCAACATCATCATCATCATTCATCCTCTCTTCATAGAGCATATTTTTGCATTTCCTGTAGTACAAATATTTCCCATGTAACAGCTTCCCAGAGTTTGGATTCCACTTCTATATAACAACTGGCTACATTGTTGTAGCAGCCAGTTCGCTAAACTTTTTGCCCAAATAAACAATAACAATAAATGGAAAGTCAGGTTTTCATAGAGAGGCGAATGTGGAATGCCCTTTAATAAATAAATGATAAAAATATATGGAATATTTAAAAGAAATTATAAAAAAAGGAACCTCAGGGCGAGAAGTGTTCATCAACCAAAACATAAAACACAATTTAGGTTAGAAATTTAAATTGAAGTTAGAATCACACCTACGAACCAAAAACCATTGAAACTAAAAGTAAATAAATAAATAAAATATTTTTAATTATTAATTTTTATCATATTTAAAGCATAGATATGTATTAATGTTTAGTTTAAAGATAGTATTTAAGTAGGAACTATAAATGTTTTATTATACAACTTATTAACTTTTGTGACTAGCGCTCTAAATTATAAGCATAATGTACTTGTAGAGTTAGGATGATTAGCCAATAAAAAAGAAAGAAACAGCTAATATTTTTGGCACTAAGATTTAAAAGTAAATTTGTAGAAAAACTGGTAGAGCATCTTTTACTTATAAATTAAGTTTAAAAAAAAAAGGAACAAATATACGTAAACATTTCGCCGAACTTCGACCGCAACCGAATGCATCGGGTGGCATCGCTGTAATATCGATATCACTTTTTTGCTATTTATGTTAAGACAAACTTTTTAAAAAACTGTAATTTTTTAATTTTATGAGTATTTCCATTTATACGAATCAAATTAAACTATAAATGTTTCCGGTTTGTTTTTTTAAGTAATTGGACAAATTTTGCGACGTCTATATCCCAAGCCGAATCGATTGGGACAACCTGCCCCACAGCAGAGCTAACGCCATTAACATCTACACTGATGGTTCTAGATTTGAACTTATCGTTCCTTAGCACACTCACGGTCAAGGAAGGAAATGTATTCCTATACTCTGACAGTCAAGCCGCCCTCAAGGCACTTGACTCACACACAAACAATGCAAGAACTCTTACGAACTGCCGCTTATCTCTCAACGAGATCGCACGGTATTTCAGTATACACCTAATATGGGTGCCTGGACACCGCAACATAGAAGGAAACGAGTCTGCGGACCAACTGGCCAGAATGGGAACCACCATCGAGCTCCTTTCAGAGAAGAGTACAATAGGTATGCCTATGGCGACATTTAAGCTCCACATAAAAGCTGAAACACTGAGCCTCGCTACGAATCGGTGGAAAAACCTTTCCTCCTGTGCAGTAGCGAGGCTTACGTGGCCAACATTCGACCAAAAACGTACTAACACACTTTTACGTCACAGAAGGGAACACATCACTTCTGGTGGGGACCTTCACAGGTCACTGTCTTATTGGCAAACACGCAGCACGCCTAGGCGTCATTTACCTTGACTTTGTGCCATTGCCCCGCCTTGAGTAGGAGACTCAGGACAATTGGTCAACCTCTGCTACTCAACCTCTCAGAGACATCCAGCTCTACTCAAATTTATTCTGTCCACACAATGGTTCAGTAACAAGGACCCACCTCAGTATTAAAAAGGGATAAATAGGGAATAAATATGGCATTGCAATGGGCCCAAAGTGGCCTAAGTGGGAGAGCGGCTCGTCGCTCTCAGCCATCACAACCTAACCTAACCTAACCATGGGTCCCCTTCATAATTTTTACCCCCGAAGGATAATAAAAAATCAATAAATAATGGATTTAACCTGAAGGTTTATTTTTAAGCTCGAACATGCCCAACCGAATGGCGCTAATCATGATTTCGTACCCTGAATCCGGTATTTTGGTCCATTCCTCAGTAACAGCATTTCGAAACTCTTCAGTCGAGTTGAACAAGTTTACCAAACAAACATGTTTTCAATTGAATTCATGTCCGGAAAGTGCGCAGGCCATACTAAAACCTGGATATGGGCATTTCCACCAAAAGGTCAACCTGGTCCAAAAAATTAAAAGTGGTTGAAAACACTATATTTTATCGAATTTTCATAGGGAAACAATCAAATTAAACTAATGTAGGCTAATCTTACATTTATTAATAACACAATTGAATATATTCGGTTTCATGACCGTGCTAGCGCGATTTTTCTCATTTTGACATTAAATTTGCTTAATTTTTTGGAAAAAAGTGACTATATATCTTTCGCTATCTAAAATCTTTCTGATGGTACAAAGGAGTATACATGAATGCATAAGAAACCATGACAAACTATGTCAATGCAATTAACTTTAAGTTTTTGCTTCGCATTGTAGCAGAAACCACATTAATGTAATGACGGAATAAACTGTCCCTTGCGACATGTCCCGTGCGAAAATGCTTAAGCTTAAATTTTGAAAAAACTGTAAATTATTTTTGGGTGAAACTATAACCATTTAAAAGAGACATCAATGCACTACATTCTAAAATTTATCGCATTAATAAATTGCTCCAGGATTCGCTGAAATCGGCATTTAAATGGTTTCCCGCGAAAACCACTTCTGTTTTTGTCCCGTGCGAATGACATGTTTTTTTGCGATTGTCTTGAAAACAAAAATGTTTCCAAAATCAATCTTTGCACCAATTGTAGAGCTATTAAAGAGCTATAAGTTAAGCCTATTGTGAAAATAATAGTCCGGTTCATTATGGCTTTTTTTTAAACTTAAATGCGTACGATTGTCCCGTTCGACGTCATGGAAATGACCATGGGCAATCCTGTAGGCGGTTGAGAAAATATTTGCTGGATGCCTACAAGTACAGAGCAAAAATCTTGGCTAAAGCTTTTTAGGAAAAAATTTAAGCTATAAATTAAGTTAGGTTAATAAGAGCCTGGGACGGCTTTCTTGGGAGTGAAAGATCTGCTATCTCGCGACAAGCGGGAGAGGTAAGTGGTGTAGTCCGAAGGGTGGGACCACCTAAAGCCCCATAGGATAAATAAATGACAATGTTACACTGTACTAGTTATAGAATAAGGGTTTCGGCATTAACGCCATGCCTAATTATACAAATTGTTCTTATTTTTAATAAAGAACCACTACCACTACTACTACTAAATACATTACAATGTTGAAATAATCATTAACATGGAAATAGAGTTTTCAGTTATTTTAATATAAAACATTTTATTTTAATAAACTCCAAATTTGATGGAATTTTAAGGATTAATAACACTAGTTTACAAAAAAAAAAAAAAAAAAATGACCTTTTCCCCTTCTAAAATATTTTTGTGATGTAGTTTGGAATGGGTGATCTCAAAAATCAATTTTAAAAATTTTATTATGGCTCCGTTTTTGAAATACACTTTGCCCTCGCTTAACACGAACTCTTTTAGCACTAACTCGGTCTTACGGTTGCAATTTGCACCCATTTCCCCCTTTAACACGCTAAAAACCTCGTTCTTACTACGATTGCAAAATATCGATATGTATTTTTTACTGCGTTTATCGCGTTGGTACCTTGTGCCTGTGTCATACAAGACCAATATAATCTCTAAGATGCCCGAACGCCAATACAATGGTTTTTTTGCAATATGCAGCTGTTTTTGATAGCGCTTGAAAATACGCTCTCTCCGCTCACACAAAGTTGAGGCGTAAAAATCTAAAAATAGAATGCGCTTGTGTGAGCAATGCTTGAATACGTGTGCACACTTACAGTCGTCGGCTGTCTCTGTATGCGTACAAAAACGCGGCTGGCTCTAGAGCGCTCTCTCTCTCTGGCTTCTGGACAAAATTTCAAAAAGGCGAAAAGCCACATTCAAAGCCAGGGACAAAAATCGTGTGCAAAAAATCGTATGGCGTTACTCATCTTCATGTTCTAATGTCTTTGGTCATACATAAGGTTACTTATTAAAGAAAAGGAAATCCCACATATAATCTGTCAGATGTACGCGTGTTGTAGTAGGTGCAAAAATCTTGAGCTTTTGCAGACGCGTAAATAAAAGTCAAAGATTTTGTGGTAAGTACAGCTTGATTAAATCAAAGAGTCCCCATTAGAATACACAATGAAAATAAATTAGTTTCAGCTTTTACAATCCAGAAAAGGAACAGGGGCTCCTTTAAAACGAAAAGTCATTTCTATAGAAACAAAAATACAAATTCTAAAACCGTTTAGACAATGGGCAAACTGCCACGGATTATTGCAAGAAGCCTTGATTTAAATGAGGCAACAGTTCGCACTACAAAGGAATGGAAACTGAAATACGACGTGCAGGGAGCACTTGGGTTATCTATCTCTACAAAATTTACCAGTAGAGAACGTGCACCAATTTTAGAAAAAATGGGAAGAGCACTTAGCATTTGGATTGACGACAGCTACGCGAAAAAAGATCCCTTTAAGTCAGCGGATCATTCAAGAAAAAGGAGCACTCAGGATTTGTGGACTGCTCGAGCGAAATGGAGCCGTCTTCCAGCATAGATTTTGTTGCTAGTAATGGATGGTTCGACAAATTTTTTTAAAAGGTTCTCTATTCATAACCTCAAATTTAAGGGCGAAGCGGCATCGGCCGATGATGGAGCTGCTACCACATGCCAGAAATTCAGGGGTTCATTAAAGAAGAATTCCTGCCCGACCAAGTTTTAATGAGATTGCTGTGAATGAAGCAAACAATTCGAAATCGAATGACAGCAGCTCTGAAGAAGCCGTTCCTAGTTTAACAATAGAAAAGCTCCAAGAAGGATTCGCATATACTAGCAACTTAGAATCGTGCTGCAGATCCGGTCATCGAACGACGACTTAAGTTTAAGAACGATTTGGAAAAATACTTATGCCTGCCTTATAAGTGCTATAAAGAGAAGCATTAAGGTTACAAAACAGTCGAAAATGACTGATTTTTTACATGCTAAAATAAACTGGCTCAAACAATGAATGATATTAATAGAATGAAATGATCTCCTTTGTTTACCATTTTTAAGTTTAACCTATTAATTAATTATTAATTACATGAAGCCACTTTTTAGTTAAATATTAACTTTAATTTGTAAAATAAAACTTTGTAAAGCCGACCAAATTTAAACAATCAAAAATTTTAATTGCTGCCAGTTTTATTTTGAGAACGTAACCTGTTACATACTGAATCCATGTTTCGCTTAACACGATTTCGCTTAACACGACATTTTTCTAGAACGTAACCCCCATGTTAAGCGAGGGCCAAGTGTTATGAATTTTTTCACTTTTTCGGTAGGTGCTCTTACATTTTAAGCCATATCTGGCTTCATAATTGTCAGATAGAGTCAAGCCGGATATTAATCGAAAGCTAATTCAGTTGCTAGATCGCGTCTGACATTGTATTGACAATAAGGTATTGGTGAGGAAAATCGTGTCCACACGTACCGATGATGGATCAAATTAAGTAGAAGAACCAACAGTCAAATTTGGGTATTTTGTGTGCTCACAAAAAATAAACGTATTTTTCTTCGTCTTTTGGTCACTTTATGAAGTTAGCGATAAGCCAGACCAAAAAATTATAATCAAGAACCGAACAAAAGTCGAAGCAAACGGAAATTTATTTTTTGAATAATCACGGAAATATCACATTTTTTTGCACTAAATTGCTCACAGCTCCTGTGTTTGTTGTAGATTTTGATAATCGTTATCTGGTTTTTCTTCGTAGAAGTGCGATTCATTTGTAGAAAAATAAAAATAATTTTTTTGGATTTTTTTATTTTTTATTTTTTTCCAGGCGTTCAAAAATGAAATTTCTCGCAATTTCGAGCAAAAAATTGATTTTTTTTGAAATATTTTTGGTTATTGTATTCAAACTACTAAACCGATTAAAAAACAATATTCTACGCAATTACTGGCAGTTTAATTACCTTTCGATTCATATCTCGTTTGACTCTATCTGACAATAAGGAAGTAAGAAATGGCTTAAATCGTAAGGGCACCTACCAAAAATTTAAAAAAATCATATTTCGAAAACGGAGCCATGAAAAAAATTTTGAAAGCGATTTTTGAGATCACCATTCCAAATTACGCTAAAAAAAATTTCAGTAGAAATGGGTCTCTTTGGCTGTAAACTAGTGTTATAATATATTATCTAGTATATTTTCGTTGATATAGGCTGATAAAACAAATTTTAATGTGAAAAATGCTACTGACACTTGAGTGGCTGTTTGCTTAAGTTGGATTTCCTGATAAATATTCCAATATTTAAAAATATCGGAATCTTTAGGTAAACGCTTTACGCCATCAAACGCTTCGATCCAATTAACAATCGATATTTTTGTTTTCGATGGAATTGAATCCCTATTATAGAGTGGTTTGGCAAGCATTACCAACTCGTCTTTACTTGTCGAGCTCAAAGAATTTTCCGTTATCGTTTTGGATTTGGTTGTATATTAACATTAAATGAGATTTAGTTACCTTGTTTTCTTGTTCTGATAAAGGTATGATTCCTGGTATCCAAGAAAATGCATGCAAGAATAGACGGATTTGATAACAATGACGCTGCTCGTTTTGTTTACGCTCATTTTCTATTTCCAATCTCAATTAGAGATAAATGGTAAATGTTCAAAAGTCTAAAGTTGAGTATACTGGTCCTGGTTTCCTTAGCAAATTGTAACTGGTTCTTTTAAATTACGTTAGTGGACAGCTTAATTTTTGCTTTCTATTTCGTTCAAATCGTTCAGACCAGAAGAGAATGCATACCTTCTAGCTTTTTAATAATTCGAAGCTTGTATGAATTTTGACTTCTTGTCGTAATTTACCGAATTGTGATTTGATTACAATGCACCAATCTAGAATAATACATATATTTGTCAGACAAAATTTTAGAATATTATAAATCTCCAATTTAAAAGTTAAAAGGGTTCGGTTCTAAGCCGGTTTGCAGAACTTGCGAATACGAGTACTATAATCTGAGGCTCTTAAGCCATCCCATACTAATTTATAAAGATTTTAGAACTTCGGCCTCCTGCACTTCTAATTATGTTTCTTGTAACAAATCCTATGACAATGTTTCTATAACCGCTTCTCCAAAGAGTATCTAAAAGCGTTTGGTCCAAAACTTTATCCCCAGCTGCATAGCCAAAGGCACTGTGGTTGAGCTGAGGTAAGAGAATAAGAGAGGGACGAACAGGGCAACACCTAAACCATGGCTAAACAAAAAAAAAAAATACAAACAATGTAATGGCAGCAGGGGCGACCACGCACAAAAACAACAACAAAGTTGATAGCACCCACAAGGCAGACCGCAATGGAGTCACCTCATCCACATCCGACGTCATCTCACTCGCCCCTGACTCTGGCAGCCGAACGCCAGTTGGAGGACAAAGCGTGGAAGAAAGAAAATAGAGCAAAAGTGGAAACAATGCGACATGTTGCGCTTGAAAGGTTTTGGCTAGAATCCTTCACACACACACACACATGGATACATTTTGACCTTTGAAAGTGGCACGTGGTGTCGGAATGATAAAGCATAGTGTGTGGGCGGACGGAAGGTGGTGTGAACTTGGTTCAAGTTCGGTTAAGATACCCACGTATATACTTAGTACATTGTATATATTCTGTTTGTTTCGCAAGTTTCGCCGGTTACTGCAATTTGCTGCAGCCTGAGTGTGGTCTCGGATGTGTCACCGGGGAAATTGGGTTACGAACTGCAGTAAAAGAAATTTCGCTTGGGAAGTTATTATTTAAATGTGCGTACGAAAGAAAAACTTTAGCTTAAAACAGAGACATACATTTCTTGTAGTTTCTTATGATATACTTAAAAGGCCTCATGCACAAAAACTGTAAGCGTTGCTCTGGTAGATTTCTCAAATTTCTGTAATTTTTATCCAAGAAATCCGAGATTTTAATTTTTACACCATCCCCTAAAGTTTAGATTATATTTAGTAGTAAATATATTTTTAAGAGTCTGATCTGTAATCAAATGATAACTCCTTGCAATATATCTAATGCATGTTGATTTAAAGCTCAAATTGGCGTCTTCAACAGCATTTTCAACAATAAATCCATTGTAGCTCCAACTGAATGGCTTATCGGCCATAAAACTCGTCAATGTCGACGTAATCATATTTGGGAAAAATAAATAAGCAATCCAATAGCATAGCGCGATAACGATCGATGTTTACGACAGCTCATGCTGCTAAAAAAAGGGTTCGATAATGCCAATGCAGCATAATTCAAAGAACCCTATTATCTCATGTGAAGGCGGCAACGGCTAGAAGTTTTACTTAATAAAGCAGAAATCCAAACCTTTGTACAAGTCAACCTCTTATACCTAAAAATCTCTCCAGAATCTTTGATTATGTACATATGTAGATAAGTCCAACCCGAAGAATGCAAGTAATCATAGTCATAGTTTATACAAGAAATAATTTGTTTTCATTAAATTGATTTAAAACTTGGCTTCAAACAAAAATTCCAGATAAACACAATGGGACTGGTATTTGATCTATTTTCTAAGTGTTATTGTGAATCAAAAATATCATTTAACAAAATGTGCCAATCTTATATCTCAGGAATTATAAAAGCTATGTATTTTAATTTGAATATGTTTTATGGGTGCTCATAATTGGAAATGTGACCCTCGTACTCAACACCAGAAGACGTGACAAACATATGATCCCATGAACCCACTTGAATATGATACACTTGAAAAGGTCAAACTAGGTAGAGGAGAAACAGTGTCATTCCCACGCCTACAAGCACATCTGTTCAAGAGGGGAAATGCATGACAAGAAAGGATAAATATGAATCATATTGTATTAATTTAGTAAGATAGAGCAACACCACACTATTTTAAAAAGAAACAAAGAAAAATATCATATGTATTGAATAAGGACAAGTACCCAGCGAACAATTTCATATGAGCGTTTAAAGATAAACTTAACGCTTATAAAACGCTGCTGTGACATTTATGTACATACACTCATCGAAATTTAATTAAAGCCACCTATACAGGGTAATCCATTTAAAAATTGGATTTTAATTTTGCTATAAAAAACGGATCGATATTTTTCAAAGGTTGAACTTTTGGTCGAGGACTCACCACTTTCGAAATATGTTTTTAATATTTCCCAACTTTCTTCAAGCGAATAGCGACCCATTTCGTAAATGTCAAAGTTTTTACTAAATATTAGTCGTTTTCCGAATGAAATTTGACGTTTTTAAAGTCAAATTATGAATAGTTCCAATTCCAAACACTAGATAGACGACCCCGTATTTTGTTCACTGAAAAATGTTTAAAACATGTTCTAAAATTTTTTTGACAAAAATTGTAAAAACGTGTTTGATTTAAGTTAAATCAAGAATATCGAATATATTTATTAAGTTAAAAACATAATTTTTCATTTTTTATAAAAAATTCATTTTTTACTGCGAATTTTAATTAAAGCCAGTCTTGAATAAAAAAGAATATATAGAATAAGGATAATAAAAATTTTTAAATAATGGATTTAACCTTCAGACTTATTTATGAGCACGAAAATACATAACCGGATGGCGCTAATCATGAATTTTTGGCCCATTCCTTAGTAACAGCTTTTCGAAGCTCTTCAGTCGAGTTGAAATTTCGTCCGCCAGCATAAACACGACGTGCATGGTTACCACACATGTTCTGAATTGGATTCATGTCCGGAAAACGTACTTGCCATTCAAGAAGCTTGATTTTCCGTTTATTAAACCACTTACGACTGACTCATGTCCGAAAAACGCGCAGGCCGTACTAAAAGCTTGACATTCTTCTCAATGAACCACCCACGACTGGAGCTTGAAACGTGAATGGTCGCATTATCTTGCTGAAAGATGGTGTCCGGGTCCGGCTCTTGCTACAAAAAGGTAATTAACACTTCATCCAATAAATTTAAATAGCCCACTGTATTCCTGCGACCTCTAATCTTGCATATCGGGGTCAGATTTCGAAAGCTAAAAGCATCTCAAAAGGTCGAAATGCGCTTAGACGCCTTAATGTCGTGCCCTTAGTCACCCAAACCATCTGGCATATTCAACCTTTTTCTCATCTGAGAGTACCACATTTTTCCACTCCTCCCTCCAAGACATTTTACGTTTCGTAATATCCCTTCTGGCTTATTTATTAGATTTCGTCAATGCTTAGTCTTCATTTTCTTCAAGATTACAGATCAGATGAATTCAGAAGGTTACTTATTATTGGATGAACTCTTAGTAGACTTTTTGAACCAGGAGTCGGATATTCTTTAAATTTAATAAATTTATTCGATATTGTTGATGTTAAAAGATACCATGACCATTGAAAAAATTGTTTTTAAAATAAATATAAATAATATTTACTAAATACATATTAATCGAAATTTAATTAAAGCCACCTATATTTTTGTTCAGTAAAAATGTTTAAAGCATGTTCTAAAATTTTTTAAAAATTGTTAAAACTTGCTTTATTTAAGTTAATTAAAGTATTTAGTAAATATTATTTTTAATAAAAACAATTTTTTAATGGACATGGTATCTTTTTGTCAAACTTTATGACTTCAAACCAAGTCAAGTACGTAAGAGTGATAAACTGTGAGTCCATTTCGCAGACCTATTTTACTACAAAACGCATAGTAGAAGGGGATATAATTTTCCACACATCAAATGTCCCCCCTAGTAAAAGTACTTGTACACTATTTTTTGTTGTTGTTTAATTCAACGCATTTTCTTTGTGTTTTGGTTTGTCTTACAACTATCAGATTGTTTTACAGTTTCTCCAACGCAAGGAAAGAATATATGTTACTTGGCGAAAATTGCATTGCAAATAGCGGTTTCTATAGTCTTCCAAAAGTTTTGTATAAATTTGTATGCAATGAAATGCTTTTTTTTTGTTCAACTAACACCAGCTCAAAGTTCAAAAAAATTAAATTCGTTCGCTCATACGTGCGTCTCATCATGCTATGTTCGAATCATCCGAAAAGACCAATTACGGCGTAGTTGCGGTCAACATTTGAATGAAATTATCTTTAAAAAGTGAATGTCAGAGATAGTTTTTTCAGCCCATAATAAAGTTCCCACCATTCAATTCCATTTATTGTGTTTTATTTGTGATTAAAAAAAAAACAAAAAACACTTAATGAATCTCCCTGGTCCGGAAGAAATGAAAAGTAAAAATCGTAGAAATCATAAAACGTGCACTACAACTTGTTTCTAATAAATTTCAATTATTGTTCATCACAGTTGTCTATTAAGTTTAATTTTGTTCCGCTAGATTTGCTAATTCGTAGACTGTGCAGCGGTGGGAATAAAATTTGAGTTTGGGAGCAGACCAACAACAACAACAGAATAAACAATCGTTACCGAGTCTCGATCGAGCAATATGCACTTGATGCGCCCTTGCAGGTGCCGTGCTCCAAATCGCATGGAATTTGTTGTTGTTCACAATTCGTAGCGAAGCATGGATTTTGTTGTTGTTCACAATTCGTAGCGAGTTTATTGCGCCGTAGTATATTATGAGACTTTCTGACGCCAATTGGCGAATAAAATCGGGGAGCAATGGGAGCAAGGGCATTGCATTAAACCATCGAAATCAACGGATTTAAAATAAAACGCTTTAATCTGATTAACTCAAACCATTTTACACAAAAAAGAATCCTTTATGCAGGTTGTATTCGGTGAGGGTCTTAAAAGGTGTAAGGTAGGTAAATTAATTCTTTCAGTGAATGCAATGCAGTGGATAGGTTTGTATTAGTGTGTTTTGGAAGGTTCAGATTCGAGGTCTTCAAAGTTGTTAGGAAAGATTCTTAAAAGTCTTCTTCTGGCTCTGACACTATTTATTCTTCTTCTGCGAAGTACCCCATTTGGGTGTGTCTCTCTCAAGCTAGTCCGCAGATTGTTTGATAATAACGTCGCCTATCATTGGGTTTTTCTTAACCTTTTTGTAATTTTTTTTGTCCGCATGTACCAAATTCGATTTCACTTAATCTGGTGAAAAGGGTATTCAAACATCACTTTGTCCAATATGATTTTCTCTTCCCTGGTTTCATTCTTTACCTCTTCATTTCATTCCGCAACTTTAAGTTATTTTACCTCAGCATTACACTTGGTAGCCTCCTAGCTGGTCAGGCACTTCTACTAACTAGTTTTAACTACAGCCCTGCGGTAGTTGCATTTTTTTTGCTAACTCTTAACTTGCTCATTTTGTCTGCCTGCCTTCTGCACATCTTTGCACTTTGCTTTGTCCATTGTTTACATTTTTCTCTGTACGGTTATTTATTTGCTCAACGGGAAAAACAACGGAAATTTGCCTGCTGTTCTTTTCGTTGTGTTTCACTTTTTGCAAATGTTTTTTATGGGGTGCTGAAAACCACTTTGTTAAACAAACTTGTAGCTTTTGTGCTATTATACCCTACCCTGTCCTCCCTCCCTAGAAAAGGGCAAGTTTTTGTAATATTTTATCACCAATGAGGGAGCGGAAGGTTTTCCACGTTTACCTTTTTTAATTATTTGATTCCTGATAAGACACCAAGCAGGCAGGCAGGGCTGACAATAACGATATATATTAAAGCTTTATATTTGGCTTTTATGATAATGCTTTGGTCATCATCACTGGGGCTTGAGAATGGGGCCCAGTTAAGTGCAATGATGAGTGGGCGAAGCAATGAATTCCAAATGTTCAGCATTTAATCCAGAGTAGTCGAAGTACTTGGGTGGTCTGTGATGCCAACTGAAACAGTTGGAAAATAAATTTGTTAACCATTAAGATATGAGTAAATATAAATATGTATTTAGCAAAGATAACTGAAGTGGAGTTAATATAGAGAACAAAAATGTTATAACTTTCCATTTATTAGTTTAGTATTTTTCCATACAGTTTTTGCTACGAGGTTTGTTGAAAAAGTATCGGGAATTTTGAGTTTACGCGTAGTCATGTCCCTCACTTCTGGTGACAAGGTCGGCCATTTCGAATTAATAATTTAATAATTTTAATAAATAATTTTTGCACGTGTTTTGGCTCATCTTCAGTTTTTGACTGTTCAAGAAAATGGATCAATGGATGGAAAAACGGTCAATAAGGAATATTACCTTCAAGTAATGCGTAATTTGCGTGAAGCTATCCGTCAATATCGTCCGGAATTGTGGATGAACAAAAATTGACTATTGCACCATGATAACGCCTCTGCTCACACATCGTTGCTTGTGCGCGATTCAATTGGCCAAAAATAACATTTTAATAATGCCGCAGCCACCGTAGTTCCCCGACCTAGCCTCCTGTGACTTTTTTTCCCCAAAAGAAAGAGAATGCATTGAAGAAGAAGCTTAACAAGGTCACAAAAAATTATTTTTTTTGTAGTGCTTCGAGGATTGCAAGAAACATTGTGATAAATGTATTAGGGTTTAAATATTACTCGACGATGACTTTAAGTCGTCAGTCGGAGAATTCGTTTCTAATTTTTTGTTGAGTTTTGTTATTGTATTTGGGGGTCCCCTACGTACCATCGAAAAGGTCTTAATACACCACAAAATTCGCAATACTTTTTGAACAAACCTCGTATGTATATTTTTATTACATCCTCTATAATAAATGTTCTCATTTTTTTCCCTCAATCTTATCTACTTATTTACCCACACATCTTCGATACAAGGCTGCAAACCTCTAAAATTTTGCAGAAGGTTCGGTCCGGGGGTTCGAACCCGTTGTAAAACTTAAGGTTCGGTTCGCGGACCGGTTCTTGGAACTCCTGAACCCAAGGTTTTGGTTCGAACCTCGGTTCGCTGGAACATAAAATGGAGCTTTTTAACTAGCTTCACTAGCTCTTAGATCAGAAAGATCAAACTTATATGTTGAAAAGGCTCGTTCAACTGATACCTGAGTTGCTGGAACATCAAGTATAGTTAAGGCAATTTGTTTTAAGTATTCGTT
This sequence comes from Lordiphosa stackelbergi, assembly GCA_018904235.1. Lineage (NCBI taxonomy): Eukaryota > Metazoa > Arthropoda > Insecta > Diptera > Drosophilidae > Lordiphosa > Lordiphosa stackelbergi. The sequence goes on from JAEIFU010001030.1 coordinate 66,065, forward strand.
TTTTTGACCTTTCCAAAATTTTAAAACATTTGTCGATGTATGTTCTCTTGAAAAATTTTCGAACGAATCTATAACATCATTTACAGATTTTATATTTGATATTTGTTCATTGCTTCCTATGGCTTTCATAAACTTCTCTTCTGTGCAATCAAAAGTCGATTCATTTAAAAGGGAATTTTGAAAACTCTCATTAAGAATTTATTTTTGTAGCTTCAGCAGAAGTTAACAAAGTTGAAAAACTCTGCTCTAAGAGCGCTGAGCTTATAATAAAAGAACGTTTATCGAAAGTTTATAGTAATAAACAAAAGATTTTAGAACAATTGCTCGAAAAGAAAAGCCAGCGGAATTAAAATCACTAAGTAGTAATTGTGAATCCTGCAGTTTTCAATTCAAAAGATTTTAGATGGAGCTTCTTTAAAGAACTCTGAATACATAAATCTTTAATTGTTAGTAAACGTTAGCACATTCCTTGGGTTAAGTTCCATTGCGTCTCACAGTCGAGCAATAGTTTTTTTTTTAAATTTTTCTATAAGCAAAAGATTTCATATAGTGTAAGTACTGAGAAGTATGGGAACTCTATGGAGTAGTATACTAATGTCAAACTAAACTTCTCTAAAAAATTCGTTATTTACTAAATTTAGAGTTTGTGCAGCACAACAAACTGTTTTAACAGAGTCCTCCAGGAAATCTATTGAGGTAACTTGGTCATAGTCCAAATCAAGAAATGCTTTTGATGCACATGAGCAACCTTTATCAACATTGCAGTCTTTATAGTTGCATTCCTGTTCTGCTCTGCAGTTGTCATTTAAAAGTTCTCCTGCTCGATCCATATTCGCTTCATTATCGACGTTAATAGTATAAATCTGACTTAGAGAAATGTCGCAGGATTGGAAAACTTATTGAATGAGAGCAGTCAGATTACAAGCAATTTCTATATTTCCCTGTAAGTGTCGTTGGAAGAACTACATAATATGTTGAACCGAACCTAATTTTTTGAAAAAGCGGTCCGGTTCGGGTTCAGGTTCGAGGAGTCAAAAATATTAGGGGTTCGGTTCATGGTCCGGTTCTTCGGACCCAAAAAACCCGAACCGAACCGGTTCTTAGGGGTTCGGTTCAGGACCGGTTTGTTCAAGTTAAGATTTTTGCAAAGCGAAACCGCCCCGTAGCTAGTGCACAAGCAAAGTTGCGTAGATTTCATCTTAATACACAATTTATTCATGCATATTGATATGTTCAAATCGGAAATACTCGAAAGAGGCAAAAAATCGCAAGTGTATATTTTGTTCATAAATATGTATTTTACAAAAATTTTCACTCCAGCACCTAAAACGAGGTAAAATGCACTTTTTCTGGTCCATCAAAGTGGGAAAATAAGGTACAAAAGTAGTACTTCAGTTAAACGACAATAGTTCAACTAATTTAAAAAAATATAACATTTTCTTATTCATTTTTCTTCAGAATTGATGCATCTGCAATCGGAATATCAGTTTGGTTTTTATACGTTCCCAAACGTAACATTTAAAACCAAGAAAATACAAAAATTTATCTGTTTAAAAAATTGTTCAACTTTGAACCACTGTAAAAACTAAAATAGTTGACCAAATTAAAAAAACTAAACATTCTCGGGCTAACTGGGGTTCCCTTTATTAAATTAAATTAAAGCGGTAAAAAAATCGACCATCAATTTTTGATTTTTGCAACGCTAAATTCGCCAAACCGGCCAATGTGCGACGCCTAGTTGAGCTACTTAAAATATATTGAAAAGATTCAATTTCAGTAATCTAAAATGATTTAAGTTCAGAAACATCGAACCAATGATCACGAAAAATTGTTGTCCATATAAATAATATTTTACTGATCAGGGATCACGATGTATTACTGAAAGCCAGTGTTTAAATTGCTTCTGTCGAAGTAGCAAAAGTCTCAATTTTTACTTTTCACAGCTTTGACTTTTTTCAACGGATCAATATGAGCCCTTGCTTCTGCTTCTTCCCTTTGAGAAAAAAACAGAAGCCGCAGTGAAAGCAGCAGCACCAGCACAGAACGATTATTGTGCAGTCATCGCTTCATGATTCTTGATTTTGATTTTGCTGCTGCTTTCGTTCAGTGGCGTAAGTCGAAGCAGCAGTATTTCGAACGAGCATTTTTCGGAATTATCAAGAACAGGAGTGGGCACCAAAATGTACCGCAACGCAACAAAATCATGTGTTTTTTTATCGTGGTGCGCTGTTGTTGTTGTAACGGTGAACGTTGTGCCTTCTGTGCCATATTTTAAATTTTTTTTGCAGCACGCCTTTTTAGATTAAGAAGGTAATTTAAATCGTTTGGTTCAAGACGGGTAGTTTCCTGTTTTTAAGGGTCTCGGGGATATTGCAGGTTCTATTGCTAAACAAAACAAAAACTAATTTATTTTCTTTTTCTCTCTTTTTGTCAACAGGTAAGCTTTCCCCAACTGAAATCAGATTTTGGTATCCAAAAATTTGTGGAAAATAAGTGAGTTTTAGTTAATACAGCAAATATTATGTTGCCCATTTAAAATTTAATTTAAAACTCAAGCTGATCCTCATTCAGACTTCCATTTAATCAGAGTCTGACTCAGTGATCCAAATGCCTGACACACTGCATAAATCCGTCTTCTTTAGAGTATTTATGAAGATACAACAAACGTTAAATGGGCAAACAAATCTATAGTCAACCAAATGAAATGGAGCAAATCTTTTAGCAACAAAAGACAAAAAAAAGAAAATCACAGTACAGGCATGTTCACTGTGAGTGGGCGGCAATTGATAAACTGGGTGAAATACAAACAGCCATCAAGGGGGCCCCCCAAGTCTCACCCTAGGCACACATTTCCAATGGCGCAACGTTTCGGAAACAATTTTAAGGCTATAAAAGTTGATGTGGCGTCTGTCGTAAAGGAGGCGACATCGCCAGCACCCAGCGCACCAGAGGCATAGGAAGAAACCAAGGTGAAAACTGTGAAAGCAGTTACGGATGTGGGATGCGAAAAAGCCATCGCAGCAAACTTATAGAGTTGTTGTGTTCAAGGGAACGGGGTAAAACAAAAAGAAGCGGCATCGACGGCATCACAAAGCAAACAAACAAATAAACAATCGAGCAGCTGTTTTTGGCGGCATCAGAGAGAATAATGAATGAGAAAGCAGTTGGGAGAGTACAACAGAGAGATAGAGAGAGGGTGAGAAAGCAAGGGCCAAAGAGAGAGAGAGAGAGAGAAAGAAAGAGAGCTTTCATGAATTCGATGAAACTGAATCAGTGCAGGGAAATGCATAGCAAAGGCACACTGGGAAGAGATCTATTGAAATGGAATGGAAAATTAATTTATGGGTTGCTTTACAGCTGATTATAGAAATCTTAGAAGAAAAGGCAGTAGCTATTAAGCTGCCGGGAAGGTTCTGTTTGTGAGGGTGATTTATCCCTGATTGGTCAAACGAGTATTTTTTCGGTTTTTTATTTACACACTACTTACACGGTTTTCTATATAAACACGCTTTTATTTCGGCTTTATCTTGTTAATGTCTTTACGGTTTGTCTATACTGTTCCTACTGCACGCTCTGGTGGTCGTCAATTTTATACAGTGGCAACGGTGTGACCATCATTCGATTTCTTTAAAATACCCTAACACTAAAAAAGCGATACATTTGTACATTTTAACATCATGGCGGCTATTTTCAAACAATTCCAAAGACTCCTAAATACGAATTTTTAAATGCTCCATTACATCCGGTTTTGTGTGCAATTTGCTCTTAAAATAGCAGGAAAAACGAACTTTTATCTGATCAGAGAATCACAAAAAGTTCTTAAAATTATAGTAGAGTATACTTTAAGGCAGTCTTGCTGATTAAATTAAAAAGAAATGAATTTTGTGGATAATTTGATCAAGAAAATAAGAAGTAGATTAGTAGACTTTCTCATAAGTTGGTCAAAGTCTTACATAATGTTACCAGAATTTTGGGAAATTTCAGAGGTTCCGTTTTCCTTTTGAGCTATGCTGGCTATTGTGGAAACGCTTGTTTACTGGAATGAATGTTATAACAAATCTGCTTGGAAGTCGTTGGCTATAAAGCAGAGATGCCCATATCCAGCTTACAACCGCGTAGTCTCCAATATAAAAGAAGAAAATACTACATAGAAAACGATGCAATCATATATTTGTTCGTGCGCTCGAATTTTCAAGAGGCTTAGGGGCCGCGCACACATTCTGCTGAAACATGAACTGACGGCCGAACTTTAGGCAGAGCTTTCAGCTTTCGAAAAACAAACACACTACGTGCATGGAAGTGCGCACACTAAGCGCTTAATTCAACTTTTTAATTCAGCCGTAAGTTCAGGTTTGTTTGAATGAACAAACATGCTTGTTTATTTCTGCTCGCTGATGTATTTAATAACGGCGGCGGTTACAAAGCAATCATGAACTGCAAAATATTATTATGAGAAATTGCATTAAGCCCACCTTTGGGGGAAAAAATTTATTTCAATAGAATTGGGACGAATAAAACTTAAAAATGCGATCTCCAATTTTATTAAATATATATATATATATGGGCATTTTCATGACTTCGACCGGGATAATCGTACGCATTTAAATTTTAAATAAAACGGATTTTTAATTTTATCATAGGCTTAACTTATAGCTCTTCAATAGACCTACAATTGGTGCAAAGATTGATTTTGGGCCAATTTTGTTTTCAAAAAAATTGCAAAAAAAAACATGACATTCGCACGGGACAAAAACAGAAGTGGTTTTCGGGGCCAACCATTAAAAAGTCGATTTCAGAGAATCCTGAGGCAATATTTTAATGTGGTTAATTTTACAATGATGTGCATTGATGTCTCTTAAAAATGTCTTTTATTTCACACAAAAATAATTTATAGTTGATTCAAATTTTAAGCTTAAGTATCTTCGCACGGGACATGTCACACGGGACAGAAGTTCGATCGATATATTTATGTTGTTTCTGCTATAATGCGAAGCAAAAACTTACAGATAATAGCATTCACATAGTTTCTCATGGTCTCTTGTGCATTCTTGTATACCCCTTTGTACCATCAGAAAGATTTTAGATAGCGAAAGTACGTAAAAATACGTATTTTTCGGCTTTCTAAGAGCCCATAAATGAAGATATTCGTCCAATGTCTCTTTAACAGTAAAAATCTAGTGAATCAACATTTTTTTTCCATCGCTTCAATTTTCTCTGCTTTTTTAATTTTCGCAATCGAGGAGATACCATGTTATTTGCAAGAATAAAATGTATAAGCTAAAAGCTCAGATCAGCCACATGTGTGCGCACCTTCAAAATTGTAGATGTGCTGAATCAAACTCTGTTGTCAGTAAAGCTTTCGGCTCTGCCGTCAGTTCACCTTTCAGCTGCATGTGTGCGCGGCCCCTTAGGAGAGAAAGAGAACACACATGAAGTTGTTGTAGCACTACGCTTAGCCATAAGCGATGCGTGAGAGCTATACGCGTGCGGAAAAGAACCACGAATGCGTTAAAAATTCTTATTCATTTCTTATTGTCTACTTTTAACCACTGTGCACACTAACACATACAAAGAACATAGAAACAAGACGATGTTTTTGTTTGACATTCGGCTTTGGTCGTGCCCGTATCTTTCTCTCTCTCTCCTGGCTCTCTCGCTCTGGTTTACCGCCCACTTATAATACGGCACTCACTCATTCATAGCCAGACTGTTGCCTTCCCTTCCCCATTACCCCACACGAACCCCACCACCCTGTCTGCGCCTATTGGCAGCGGGACAGAGACTCTTGTTTTGGGTGCTACTCGGACGCCGACAACGCTGACTACGACGACGCTGCGGCATTTTGGCCATGCTTTGGCGCTTGGCCATATTTCACACAGTGGTTTTTAGTCTCAGTTCTCTGGCTGCAGCGCCAGCAGCAACATTGAAAATACGTGAGCAAAATACGGAAAAAGGTTACGGATAACTCGGCAATTTTTATTACGTATACGCCGCGTGCCGTATTTGTTTGGCAATTTATATGTCTTGTGTCACAAGGCATACCAAATATGAAAAGAAAATGGAAATGAAACTAAAACTGAGCAGCAAAGAGATAAAGCAACAATAACAACATCAACAATAACAACAACGATAAGGAAATATTGGCGAATATCGAACCGAAATACAATAATTTATTTTCTGTTTTCACGTGATGCCCCGCCACTTGGCGTAAGATAAGCAAAACGGTAAAAAAAAGCAATAGATTCTACTTACGATTGTTAGAGAACAAGGGGAACGAGGAAATTTGTCGATTTCAATTCATGCAAGTGGAGGGCAAAGCTAAAGTGCGAGCGGCAAATACTAACAATTCAATACAAATATTAGCCAGGCATTAGAGAACCATAAAAAAAGCAAACGATCGCATAACGCAAAGGAAAAGAATAACAAACCGTAAAAAAGGTAATGAGAACAAATTGAAATAATAATAGCAATAAAATTTAATTGAATTGAAAGCAACTTAAATAAATGGATATAAAATGTTGTTGAAATTAATAAGACATTGTACATAAATCAGCCAATTAATTAAATGAATGGAAAACTACCAAGAAGTGTTTCAATAAAAATATTATTAACCGAAACAGAAATAATTATCATTCGTAAAAAGTTTCAACTGGATCTAAGACATATTTCAATTTGAATATTTTTCCTTTGAATTTAATTTTCCGAACCATGATCTTTATTAGGGGTGAAATATCGATACATCGGATCGAAAATACATATTATTACCCGATACAATAGCGTGTTCGATACACATCGCAGGTATAGGTAATTTTAAAAGCGATATTTTGAGGTTTCACTTAAAAAACAGAAGCCATTATATACTTTGGACCGATATGTCATCTTCTGGATCAGCGATGGGCACATAATGTCCCCTTGCGCCCTCGCAGCTCGGAACGCTGTTACAAACTAAGTCGTTAGTTTGTGAAGGTTAAAATTTGGATAGAAGAATATTGTATTACCCAAAAATAGAATACAATTTAGTCTCTTCCAAAAAGAATAGCATTTCTTGCGCTGTAGGATTTATTGTTTCCCGCAAAAATCTATTCCATCTTTAGTCTGCAGCATAGTGCCGCTTTTAAAATGATATGATTTTTTGTAACCTCTTCAAGAAGCGATAAATGGATTCGCTCTTTTTGAATCTTGATCTTCTTGAAATTTTGCAGAATCTTCAAAGATGGATAACCGTTTGAACCTAACCTAAAGAACGGTTCAGCTATTAACGACTATATTTATAATAAGCGGTAAATAAATTGTAAATAGTAATTCCATAAGGGCAAACCGGGCCGACCGAACCCCTAAGAACCGGTTCGGTTCGGGTTTTTTGGGTCTGACGAACCGGACCATGAACCGAACCCCTAATATTTTTGACTCCTCGAACCTGAACCCGGACCGGACCGCTTTTTCAAAAAATTAGGTTCGGTTCAACATATCATGTAGTTCTTCCAACGACACTTACAGGGAAATATAGAAATTGCTTGTAATTTCGTTCTCCAATCCTGCGACATTTCTCTAGGTCAGATTTCTACTATCAACGTCAATAATGAAGCGAATACGGATCGAGCAGGAGAACTTTTGAATGACAACTGCAGAGCAGAACAGGAATGCAACTGATGCTCATGTGCATCAAACGCATTTCTTGATTTGGACTATGACCAAGTAACCTCAATAGATTTCCTGGGGACTCTGTAATAACAGTTTGTTGTGCTGCAAAAACTCAATATTTTGTAAATAACGAATTTTTTTTAGAGAATTTTAGTATGACATTAGTATACTACTCTATAGAATCTACTATATAAAATCTTTTGCTTATAGACAAATTTAAAAAAAATATTGCTCGACTATGTGACGCGAAGATGAGCAAATGATTACTAACAATTAAAGATTTATGTATTCAGATTTCTTTAAAGAAGCTCCACCTAAAATCGTTTGAATTAAAAACTTCAGGATTCAAAATTACTACTACTGTACTAAGTCATTTTAATTCCTCTGGCTTTTCTTTTCGATAAACGTTCCTTTATTATAAGCTCAGTGCCCATATTGGCTAAAGTGCTCTTAGCCCCGAGTTTTTCAACTTTGTTAACTTCTTCTGAAGCTCCAAAAAATTATTTCTTAAAAAGATTCTTAATTCACTTTTAAATAAATCAACTTTTGATTGCAAAGAAGAGAAATTTATAAAAACCAAAGAAAGCTATGAACAAATATCAAATATAAAATCTGTAAATGATGTTATAGATTCCTTCGACAATTGTCCAAGAGAACACACATCGACAAATGTTTTAAAATTTTGGTAAGGTCAACAAACGAGGACTTAATGAAATTGACTTAACTAAAATTGCTGTTCAAGCAACTCAGGTATCAGGTTGAACGGGCATTTTCAAAACTTAAGTCTGATTTTTCTGATCTAAGAGGTAGTGAAGGAAGGTAAACACCTCCTAGAAGATATAATGCTTATTAACTTAAACTTAGCAGTGATCAAAAGTTGTAAAAGTTGATTGAATTTGATAACTAAAGTAGCATTATTGAAGTATAGAATATTTTTTGAACAAATTAGTATTTATAAATGGAAACTATTCTGTTCAAGTTTTTGTTCAAGTGAACCGAGGTTCGAACCAAAACCTTGGGTTCAGAAGTTCCAAGAACCGATCCGCGAACCGAACCTTAAGTTTTAGAACGGGTTCGAACCCCCGGACCGAACCTTCTGCAAAATTTTAGCGGTTTGCAGCCTTGAATTGCATAGATAAATAAATTTTTTTTTGGTTTAAAAAAAAAAAAAAAAAAACCGGGTTGATTTTTTTAAAAAAAAAAAAATCGAGCATCACTTCCCAAGCGAGCTCTTTTTAAACTGATTGACAAGAAAATTGTCTAAGGTTATTCCTTGATATTTTTTCCAAGTGAAAATTTTATGTAGAGAACAAAGTTATATTTGTTTCAATTATTTAAATATTCAGAACACATTTCTCTGCTAAAACACATTAATCATCATCCTTGAATTTTTGTTTTATTTCTTTAAATATATTCCCAGTAAATTTTCTTATTTTGGATCTCAAATTTTCTTCAAAATCAAATTTCCCTTTACCACACACAAATTTCTTAATGCCATTCATATTTGTCAACAAATTATTCTTAAAAAAAAATTATATTTCTTTTTCTCTCTACTCAATTATGGGAACTCAATTCTTGTCGGTGTTTTTCTTTTTACTTTTTAACTTTTGATTTGCAATTGATTGCCTGCGATGACAGCTTTAAGCTGTCGAGTATATAGAAATATTATTTCGGCATTAAGTGAAACTACAATAAATATGTCAGAAATTTATATTTGTAAATATTTAAAATGAATTTATGATAAGTATGTGCTTGCACATGAGCGGGAAAAATAACCAAAAATTATTATCTACGAGTAATTTGTAATAATGAACATTTGGTTTTATGATGTGAAAATGCATTCTACCAAATTCTGGGTAATAAATTAAGTTATAATTGTACGAATAATGCTTTGCTGATTCAGCTAATATAGCTGCTGGAATATAGAAAAAAAGTCAAAGAATTTGCAGTGAACAATTTGAATAATATTTATAGCAAATTACAAAGAACTTTCGTCAAAAATCACACCTTATACAAATCTATAACGAATATTGTTATTCAAGTGTTAATTGATAGTTTATAATTAAATGCTAAAATAAAGGGAAATGTATAGAAATATATTTAATTTGTTGATTTTGAGAGTTCATTTTGTTTGTTTATTAATTGTCCAATACAACCAAGAGCTTGTGTTGATAATTATAGTATTGGTCACAATATGTAAATCGCGAAGGTTGATAAAAAATATAATGTATCCTAGCTTAATAACTAATAGGGTTGATATCAATTAAAATTAAGTTTAGTTATTATTAACATAAATAATATTCGATCATTTAAATGTTAAGTGTTTTAAAATAGGCGGTGAGGTTAGTTTTGAAAAGTGTTGCGTTCCTAATGGTTTTGAGTTGGTGCGGAAGCTGGTTCCAGTAGCGAGCAGCAAAGACATAGAAGTGTTTTTCTGAACTGGCCAAGCTTAATCTTGGACAAATTAAATTATTAGTTCTCGCGGATGAGGCAAATTCCAATTTTTCAAATAAATACTGTGGTTCACGAGTAACAATAGAGTTCTAAGATTAATCCAAGATTCAAGAGTCAGTTCCAATATTTAGTTGGCAAAGGTCGTTTTATGCTCAGAGGGCTTGCGGTCAAACACATATCTCGCAATAGAGTTGAAGGTAACACGGAGTCGGTGCATGCTGTTGGCGTCACAATTTGCACAAATTTCTATACCGTAGAATAACATCGGGACTAAATAGGATCTTGATATGAGCTTCTTGAAATCAATTCCTCGAAAAAATACCAAAAAATACTAAAAATTTCGAGAAATTTAAAAAGAAATACATATACCTAAAAATTAAGGTGTTTTCTTTGTATTGCGACCGTGTTTATCAATAAAATTGAATTATAAAAATAACAGATTTAAAAATAATACTTAAAAATTTTAAAAATTCTCATATTCTTAAAGATAATAAAAATGCACATTGACCTAATCACCAATAAATGTTAAAAACCACCTAAAACTAAAAATACCAAAAATACTAATATCAGCAAATTCGTAATAAATACCATAATTAACCATACCAAAGCTAAAAACTTCTCAAGCCTCGAAGTCTAAGATTCGGTTGGAGGACTGGTTCCTTAACTTCTCGATCCTTAGGTTTTGGTTCAAACCTTGGTTCATAACTTTTGAAACATTTTTCCTCTGTTTTCTATGAATTTGAGCAATTCGGTTAAGATTTCGATCAGCTCGGCACTTTTTTTGAAGAGGGCACAATAATCTTACAAAACTATTGGAGTGGTTTATGTAGTGGGCCAATTTGTGTTAAAATTGTTGAGTTACCTTGTGTGGGTTGTTCTGGCCGTTGTGGTTCATAATAATAAAAAACACTATTTTATTCCCATTTTTCTATGTTGTTATTTTCTCCTACGCGTTTCGACGTTTGTAACATCTTCTTCAGGGAGTTTTTTCACCAAAAAACATAAAAATATATTTCTATCAACTGTTACTGAATAAGTTGAATGGACGACTATTATTAATACTGTACAATTGTACGCCCACATGCAAAAGTCCCTGATTCTTTTAATATGTATTCGTACATAGATTTGACGAACTTGTATGGCAATGATACGGATCTTCATTAGATAAGGCACCAACCGATCCGGCACTAAAGAATGATTTTTCCAACAAAAATACGAAGAAACTTATACAGCCTGTTCCCGCATTCGACTCCGATCAAATCATGTGGAATCGGAATTGTTAAATGTATCCGCTTCTTCGGCTTTTAGCTTCAAACCCCATTTACCTTCATTCGACCCTATTGATGACAAAAAGATTCGCCCGAATTCTTTGATCGTTTTGTAGAAATCATAGCACTAATGAATTCCGATCAATCGAAATCGGAAACGTAAACAGGTCTGATAACACAGTTGAGGCTCTCAGCTTGATGATCTCTCTCTGACACAAGACTCTAGTGAGTTTAAGCACTCTCACGGCAATTTCCAAATTAAAAACAATTAAAAACTGATATTCAAAAAAGCCTACTGAAACAAAATCAATATAGTTTGCTTGCTGAGAAAATATAAAATATACATCTTCCTTTTTAATTTATTTACAGTTTCTTGCCCATCAATCAAGAATTTGGTTTATGGCCCTCGATAGAGGAAAAATCAACTTATTTATCTAAATTTTCACAAGTTGAAAGTTGCCTTTTTAGGCATTTTTACCAACATTGACCATTGATATCTTAAAAACTTGAAGTGCTAGAATAATTTTAAAAATTGACTTTTACTCAGCTTGAAAGCCTCCGTCGAACGGTATCAACCTCATTCCCCGGCCCGAGATGACCCAATATTTGTTGAACTGTGTAATTTATATTAAAACAAATTAACTAAATTAATTTTCTGATCCGAACCATTTTCCAAACAGATGAGGTCCGGTTTAGGTTTAGGTTCGGGAGGTTATAGATTTAATGGTCCGGTCCATGGTCCTCTTCGAGCTCGATGGACCCAAAATCTGATTTGCGGGGCTCGGCCCCAAACCAGTTTGCAGCCGTGAAAAATTATAGTTATTATGACAAATACCAACTAAAAATTAGCCATGTTTCATTGCCAAACATTCAACCAAATTCTCGAAATGTCAATGATTCTTATTCCACTGACAAAAGTTCACGGTTATATGCGAGGGGTCAAGCTGATTGTGTTTTTTTGATTTGCAAATAAAAAACAAAGTTCCACTTCCACATGTCAAAAAGCAAATCTATCCCAGGAACATTCGTCAACGATGTTATTTGAATATGCAATGAGAAATACACAGAAGGATTATTAAACATTCAGTAAAAATGTGCCAGTGATTAACTGAATTTAGCAGAATATTGACGACAGATGAAAATTTGATATCAAAGACCATACAATGCATACACAGAAAAAAAAATTTGTATAGCAATTTTAAGCTGAATTTCAAATCGGTATTTTTTAACAAATCATAATAACATTTTTAGTATCATTCTGAAACTATTTAATATCAATTTACTTGAATGATATTTAACATTGGATCGGAAAGATATAATTTTCTTGTCAGAATGAAATAAAAATATTGATATTTTTGTAAAGTTCATTTTAATCTGGTGAATATCAGCATGAATTTGATCTTTTTTTCTCTGTGTAGATATGCATGAGCTGCTATCATATCATAATCTGTATAGAAATAAAGGTTTTACGTCTGAATTATAGTCCATATGGAGTGGTTTGCGATTGAATATCAGATTGGTACTCCATATCGCGATTTTTTGGCAGTCGAGTACCATCTCTAAGGGACATTCAATAATACATTTTAACACCATAAAAATGGATTTTAATAAGAATCTACGTGCGATTTTTTTTTCAAGAATTAAGGATTAACTCCTTCTGAAGGTACCTTTTACCAATTTTACAATTGCCCTACGGCCCTGTCCGTATATGCTGAATTTTGTAGATTTTTAGCTTAAGCCAAAAAAAAATAAGTTAAAATTGTTGTCGCTGTGTGTTGCAAGGACAAAATCAGGAACCCTTAAAACTCGATCCTAGGCTGTATTCATAAAACTGGGTATGAGGTGATGCTGACAGAAGTCCCTTGTGTCAGAAATTAAGCGTCTAATGCCGGAGTTTTTTTTAGTGATGTACTGTGTAATATTATAGGAAGGCTATCCTAGTTTCTCATATGAGTTATTTGACAGCCAACTAACAATAAACTGAAACATTTTCTGCCATATCATGTGAGAACTCAGGCAAGTATGTAAAAATACAGCTTTAGCGAAAACGGCATCAAAATGGTTCACCCCCTATGTTCGTCCAATTTTGATTAAATAACAAATTCTCTGAAATTTCCAACTTTTCTGATTAAAAGATTATTTGTCTAAACTTAATAAGAGCTTAATTACTTATCAAAAGATTTCAAGAAAACTTTAAGTGCCGCAAGCTTTTGACAAAACAAATTCCAAACCATAAAAAGAAAACAAATTCCTTGGACAACAACAACTTGTAATCTGTATCTCCTAAACAAACTATGCCCTTAAATGGCTTCTAGGAAAGTTGGGCAGCTGAATAAAAAAATATGAGAAGCAAAGTAACAACAAGACCAAGAACATGGAGCCGGAATAACTTTTTCAATTGGCTTTGGTTAGTCCGCCCGCATGTGAGTGCTAAGCTGGAATCATTCAAACACATGTGACCATTGACCAAGTTTTTTTTTTATTTTTTTATTTACGCCCGCAATTTCTACTGACAGCTACATAATTTATGGGCCACTTATTGATTACGACAAGCAAGGTTGACTTTAAAACAAAATATACGTAAAAGATTGTTATCAATGAGAAATGGGTTTGCTCTTTAACTTGCTTTAGCCATGATTTGTCCTTTGAAAAATTGTGTTTTGTACACGCGCTGTTGACCAAGCGGAAACAAGAACTGCGCACAGCTTCCAGCCGTTTCCGCTTCCCCTGCTCTTTATGCAATTGTTTGCAATTTTGTAGTCACCACAAAATGGTCAACTGTTTTTGCGGGTTGGCTAATCTGTTGCCAATTTGTTGCCATTTGGGCAGCCAGCATTTTAATGGTGGCGCTGACCTCGCCAAAACTTGTTTGTCGCATCTGTCAGCTCTTAAAAGCGGGGGAGAAGGCGAAAAGGCTTTAAGTCCTTTTGAATTGTTTTGTTGATGAGATTTGCATATTTTTTTTGTCTATTTCAATTTTATATCCCCCCATAGGCAAATTATGCTAATTATGCCGCTTTTATTTAACATAGAAGAGAGAATTTTTCTTTTTAGATTTTTATATATTCTTGCAGGCCTCATTTTTGTTGGATTTGCTAATTAGAAGCTTTACTGCTTGCTGCTTAGAAAATTTATGTAGAGAGGCTTAGCTTTTGAGTTTTTTATATAGAAATAAAGCAAAAATTAAATCCATCGGCATGCTCTTGAGGGGAAAATTGCAAATTTAGATATTTGTTTGAGTCTTTGGTTGTATACTTAATTCTTAAGTGCTCATGTGCAGGCAATCTTGCACATCTTACATCAGTAATCAATTCGCTTACAGATTTCAGTTTACTTCATAGAATCGCCCACTTAAGTGGGCAATTTATGTATCTTGATTGTTAATGTTAATCTAGCTCCTTTTGTTATTGCCCATCTTTAACTTTTTTCGTAAAAACTGCGATTTACGGCCATTGCATAAAATTGACAGCCCATCAACTTGGCTGCCTATCGCACAAGATGATCAATACGCCTCCGATCCCCTTCTAACAGCCAATAGACAGACGACAGGCAGGGGCGGCACAAGTCTTACCTTTCTGCCACCCATCAAAGTCAACACAAAAATTCTTTTCTTCCCCTTACTCACAGAACGCATCACATTTTTGGTTTACTTTTCGTTTAACGAGGCAACTTTATACGAAATACTCGTAAAAATATATAAAAGCAATGACTTAAAATCCATTCATGTGTAAAAAAGCCCAGAAAACACTCCATTAAGGCAGCAGCAAAAATTTCCAGCACATGGAAAACTCATTTATCAAACGCAACCAAGCAAACCGCAAAACGCATGGCAAACAAGCAGCAATAACGACAAACAAATGATTTAAATTAATCCACTTAAGGCCACTTTAAGCCCATATAGCCATAGAGCAAAAAAGTATGCTATACATATTGATGCTGCATACAGGCGGATTAAGTGTAAAATGTCGAGCTGACTGAAACAGAGCGTGGGGTTTTTTTTTAACCACACAACAATTTGCCCACATACCAAAAGAATGTGAAGTTCGTGTCATCAAATATATAAGAAAAACTAGAATATCAACCCTAGTTCGACTTCAACGAAGTGTTTATGCGCAGTTTTAAAAAGGACTGAAGGGGATAAAGATGTTTAGTTTGGCTTAAATTTTACTATAATCGTTAAAAGTTGGTCGGAGTAACTTTTAGCAAGTTGAACTTCACCAAAGCGGGTGAACCCCTGCACTAAAACTTAAGTGAACTTTGGTGGTTTGACGAATTAATCTAATTGCCCTGCACTAAATAGCATTAACAAAGTTGGTGAAATGTTTGCTGAGTCTCAGACTTGAAAAATCTTCTCTCAAAAAGTACTAAAGAATTCATTTGGTATTAAAGAAATATTTTAACAAGTAGTAGAAATTATATCAAACACAAAATTAAACACTCAATCTTAAAAATCATCTTAAAAATTATTTAAAGAAATAAGTAAGAGTGTTGCAGTCCAGTGCCCCGACTGCAAAATACCCTGTACTAAGTAATGTGGTTCCTATGTCTTTGATCTCTTAAGTTAATATTAAGTTAACTTCTTCGACTGATTATATTTTCGAGCGGCTTGACAGGCTTCTCATAATTTTCAATTTATCTGTTTTGATATGCCTGCTCTTTATTTTAAAATTTATTTGAACAAATGGGGCGGCGCACTTGCATATCTTTGGTGTTTTTGCTCGGATCTTATTATAGTATACAGAATAGATAGATATTGGGCCTAACTTAATATATATTAAGTCACTAGATTCAAACTTATAAATTGTGGCTCTGACAGTTTTTCACGGTTAAACGGAAAAGGTAGGGTAAAATCTGAAGCATATGTACATTAGACTGAACATAATCATATGGGAATTTTTTTTTGGAAATGTTCTGTTCTTCAGTGCGCAAAAATTCATTATAATTTCTAGTTACCGTAACGAAAAATCAAAATTCAAAATTTTAAGTTTTAATACTGGCGCCGTGGGTTTAAAGTCGCTACATTAAATTTCAATTTCCCTTTTCCATTTTACTTTTTCGTAAAAGTAACCTTTGAGATGCCAAACATTGTTAATTAAAATCTATTTTTTAAAATATTTTATGCAAATGTGGATGTAGAGGATTCGAACAGCATTTTTTTTTGATTGGGACCTTGCAGGCAGAGTGGTCAGCAAAGCTATCTAGAAAGATGTCTTGGCGGTTCTTCTGCATAATCCAAGAGGATGCAAATACTCATTAAGGGTCAGCCTAAACCTCACTATCCTTCAAATTGATGGTGTCTTCAAGCCATTTGGGCTTACCAGGAAACTAGGAAGTAATGTGTGCAGAAGCTCAAGAAAAGAATGGTGGTCGCGATAAAGAGTTGTACTAGGAATTTTATGGACTGTTTATTTACTGAAAAGCCTCAAAGTTGTGAATGATGTCGGAGAAGAGCTAGAGCTCTTTACAAAACTCGATACTGCGCCTTCTTCAATGCATCGAAAAACACAGACAATCAATCTAGAAAATAACTACTATTATGAATAAATTTGAATAACCACTTTTAAGTTATACTTTTTTTGATTTATTCTTCGCCAGCAAAAAACTTTGTGGAATGACTCGTATATGTTAGTTTTTGGTTTCTTGTTCGGCTCATATGCATATCCATGATTAGTAAAAAAACCTTAAGGCCTATTCTCCTTCAGCTTGCTGTTTTTGGACCTTTTTTGAAAAAATTCTCATTTGAAAACGCAAAAAGATATTTGAATTTAGTTTTTTTTTTTATTGGTTTAGTAATGAATGAAAGAAAATAAAAAAAAATTTTTCCCTATAGGGTTCCATAATGATGTAGGAGCACCCAGTTTGGAGCCAGAGTTGGCCCCTCAAAAAAAAAAGGCATGGTGCTGGCGGCCACGATTCCGGCCCTCAGGAGCGTCTGAAAAAAAAAAAAAAAAAATGAGGGTTATGATCAGCATAGATGTAATTCTGGCCCGTAGTAAAATAAAAATTTTGCGATTTTTTGACAAAATGGCGGCCACTTGAAATTCACAAATCGAATTTGGGCCATTTTTTTTGTAGTTTAGTGTAGTTTATTTTACTACAGGCCAGAATGGTGACAATTTTGCGTCGATTTGAATCATCAAAATCGGTTCAGTGTAACTGGAGTAACTGGCCGCCGGAGTTCGAAAAACGTGGTTTCGAGATAAACGCGGTTAAATTGTTCCTTTTTGGAAATAGCTAAAAAAAACTAA
This sequence comes from Lordiphosa stackelbergi, assembly GCA_018904235.1. Taxonomy (NCBI): domain Eukaryota; kingdom Metazoa; phylum Arthropoda; class Insecta; order Diptera; family Drosophilidae; genus Lordiphosa; species Lordiphosa stackelbergi. Next base: position 83,676 of record JAEIFU010001030.1, read on the forward strand.
AAATTAAAAAATGCAGTTCTAGAATGGTGATAATTCTGCGTCGATTGCATATTATTTCATCAAAAAGTTCAGTAGAACTGGAGAAAAGTGGCTTGGCAGTCCGAAAAAGTTGCTTAGAAAGTAACCAAAAATATTACAGATGTGTATACTTAACATATTAGTCGGCGATGCCAGCTGCATACAGCGGACCCTTCCTCTTCTTCAAAAAACTGTTTTCAGTAGCGGCTCCACTCTGTTCTGCGTGCCATTTTTGCCTTCTTTAGATACGACAACGCAGCTCTGTTCTTATTAATATCTGAATTGTGTAATATTATAATTATATTAAATATTAATATATATATTAAATTATTATTAAAAAAAATTTAACTTTATTTTAAATTTATTTATAAAATTTTTGTTTTAAAAAATTGTTTGATAAATATATTTTAAAATATTTATTTAAAAACTTTTAGGTTATATTTTTAAATGAAAAATATAATATAAAAAAAAAAAAAAACAAGTGAGAAAGTCGGTCAAGCCCGACTATAACATACTCTGTACCCAGTGTATATGCTGAATGCGTCGCTGCCACTGTGTTCAACCCTAATTTTTTTCTCTCTCTCTCTCTCTCTCTCTCTTTGATGCATGCAATGCGATGTTGTATGCGTGTGCGTGGGGCGTCTTTATTACACTTTTTTTTCTCATAACTTGAGAACCGCTCATCCGATCTTTATCATTTCTTTGGCAAAAAGATAGATATTAATAATGACTAACTATCTCTAGAAGGTACGAATCATCTATCTACAAAACTGTGGGAGATATGACTTTTTTTCGATATTGCGGGGGCGGGAGGGGGCGTGGCAAAAATTGAAAATAAACTTGATCTGCCTGCAAGTATAAGAAGCATTTGTCCCATACATGCCAAACCTCTATCTCTTACCATCTCTGAGATCTGTTTGTTCATACGGACGGACAGACGGACAGACGGACAGACGGACGGACAGACGGACAGACGGACATGGCTATATCGACTCGGCTGTTGATGCTGATCAAGAATATATATACTTTATAGGGTCGGAAATTATTCCTTCTCCCTGTTACATACTTTTGCACAAACTTAATATACTCTATGTACCTTCGGTACAGAGTATAAAAA
>JAEIFU010001031.1:0-84797 GCA_018904235.1 Lordiphosa stackelbergi
AGCAGAAAGCTGTATACACAACTTTTTTTTTGACTAATTTATATTTTAAACAAAAATGCGCCTTCTTTTTATACACTTGAAAAGTGTATCATAATTTTGCCCAGAAGTTTGCAAAGCATGGAAGGAATCATCTCCGACCACATAAAGTAAGTATATTCTTGATCAGGACGATGAGCTGAGTCGATTAAGCTTTGTCTGTCCATCTGTCCGTCCGTCTGTCCGTCTGTCTGTTTCTACGCGAACTAGTCCCTCAGTTTTGAAGCTATCGAGTTGAAACTTTGCACAGAGTATTCTTTTGGCTGCACGCTGCCGAGCAGATCGGATGACTACTTCTTGTAGCTGCCATACAAATGTTTGGTCGCAAAATGTGTTTTAGTCAGAAAAACTGTTTTGTTCAAAATATTACCGCTCTCAAACACGGTCATGGGTGTTATTGAATGTTTTTAAGCTGATCTGCGAAGTTTGGTCGAAGTTGCTAACCGTTGAGACAAGCTTTTTCAAGTGTATCAGAACTTCGGTACAAACGAAGTTAGCTTTGCCTTTCTCGTTTTAAATTCAAATTAACAAATTATTGGTGATGACCTTTCTTTCCCCGAGAGAGCGAGTTGCTAGGGCGCGGTATTTTTTTAAAAATACCAAATTCCTTCGTGGGGAATGCCATAATTTTTAAGAAATGAAGGCCAAAATGAAACAACAATTTGTATGGAAGAAATGACATCATTTTCTTCATATCTTTTCACTTTAAGAAATGAAGCTTAATTTCTTTGATGAAAATAGACTATTAATCCCCCCCTATCTAGGCCACTGAGCTAATCCATTAAAGATATTGAGTTTATATAACCAGATTCAAACTTGTCTAGAATCATTAATTTTTATTTCCATTTAAGCTCCTGTACTGAGAATATATGAGTTTTGACTTTTGTCAAAACACTCTCTTGACACTTTAAAATTTGGCTTTGAATTGCTTTATATTTTATTAAATGTTAAAACTAGATGGATTTGGCTACTGTTTCTGCAAACTGGTTCTAGGAACGATACAGAATTTGAATGAAATAAGTGCAGTCATAGAGCCGATCGGTCGGAATATAATGTTATCGTCCCAAAAATCGCTGATCGTTAACATTATACACTTTCAACCAGATTCGTAAAAATTGTTCGAAGTCTGTCGGTCGGAAGTAAGAAAAATTACCTTCGTTTTTCAGAGCCTTTTAACTTTATCGTGATGCCCGTAATGAATTTGACCAAGCAAAAATAAACAAACCGTCAAAACAAACTCACTCTTTGATATAGTTTTAGGCAGCGATGAAGCGAGGGAGTGGCAAATTTTAGGAGCGGCAAATCCATTTAATATTTAAGGCCTATACTCAGATGAGATAAATTTGGGGGCCCCAATGATGAAATGAAAATTTGAGACAACAAAATCGCGAGATTTTTTATTATAAACAACTTACCACGCGCGTTTGAAAAAATTTGCCTGCGGCGCTCTTTCTTTTTTCCAATTTTACTTCCAAGGCAGGGACTAAACCCGAAATTAATTTCAGCTTGAGTCAAGGAAATGCCTTGGCCTAAATCTTTTTTACTTGAGCAGCAATTGGACAAGCATCCCATTCCCGTTTTCCATAAAAACCGAAATCGAAATCGGACGAGTTATTGGCTATTCACACTACAGTCCATCTTGGCGGAACGTTGAGAAGATGGTGGAAAAATGAAATTCGTGTTCACATGGTCACCATCTACCGTCTACCGTCCACCATCATTGGCTTCTTCTTGCCACATGACGTAAACATGTCAGCTATAAAAAAAAAAAAAATTTTAATTCTGTAAATTTAACAATTGTGTTGGCCTCTGCTTAACAGCAGCTGTACATAATACATCGATGCATAGCCGAGGTGTTAGAAAACCACCGACAAATGTGCGATATGGGCGATACGGACTTAAACGAAATGTTTATGGTCTGCCCAGTACATCGAAGCATTTTCATGCAATTGAGTCGAAGCAGATAATCTAATGACATTAAGTGAATAATACATTGCATTTTATAAACGGAATTAACAATTTCTTACGTACCATCTTTGACGGTAGACGGTAAACGGTAGATGGACTGTAGTGTGAATAGGCTATTAGACACCGCAATCGATTCGTTGACAAAATTTGTTCAATAATTTTATGTATACCGTCTGGTTTACGGAAACCACTTCTAAAATGTGGATTTTAATAAATTTTCGAAATATTGCTCGTTTTTGGAGCCTTCTCAGATTCTTTCTTTGTTTTGTGTGTGGAATTGAGTTTTTGAAAGAAAATCGCACTGGACTTTTGTTAATTCTTTGTTGGTCCATTTCAGAAACACTGAAACAATCTAAAGATTCAACCTATTTGCTCTATCACTGTGTCTGCCCCGCGTTTTTAAAATTTTTTTAAACGGTCAAAGGCATTTGTGCTCAACCTTTAAATTCTGAATTTCGTTTAGCTTGATGATAAAAATGAACACGCTTAGTTTATGTAGTAAGTTTATATGTTTTGGAATTCATGTTGAACAGAAAATTGTTTGAAAATTATGCAGGAAATTAAGTGCAGTTGAATTCTACAGGTAACTCCAAAATTGTAATACTATCCAAAAAAAAAAAAAAAGTAATGAAAGTAGAGCCTTTGTTTTCGCCTTTGAAATGTACACCCCCCCACAAACATTTTTTTCTCCAAAACCCCCCTGAAACCTTTGCGGTACGCCACTGATTGCTCGTAGTTGGTTAAAGCAACGCAAAGACTTTTGAGTTTGGTTAAAGTTCTTACAAATCATTATCACTTTTAGTTTTATTAAATACATTCCCATCTTACAACCCAAGTACCTTAGCTACCCACTTAACTATCACATAGTTTATCACTTAATCCTAATGACTGGCACTAAATCTAGCATAATAAATATCATAGGATAGACAGACATAATCTTAAGCTGCTTCATCTGGAGGATTGGTTCTCATGCGCCACGAATTCTTAATCATATCGGCTGCCTTTTCGGCTATCATTATAACAATGGCGTTCGTATGCCCCGCTGGCACATTTGGCATAACTGAAGCATCCACCACACGCAGCTTATTTAGGCCATGGACCCGCAGCTGGTCATCAACTACGGCGGATTCGTCTGTGACGGGACCCATTTTACAAGTGCCCGATTGATGCTGCAAACTGCTGCCGTAGCGACGCAAGCAGCAACGCCAGTAAGCCTGACTGGCAAACGTCAAATGCTCGCAGCCTGGAAAGGGTCGGGCATGGAAACGTGTGCCCAGTTTCATCATGGGTTTCGTGCGGGCCAGCTGCAAGATCTACAGCAAATGGTGAGTAATTCGGAAATTCTTGTTAATTATTTTATTTACCATTTCGATGCCTTCAATCATGGCTGTCACGTCATCCGGATGCTGCATAAAGTTCGGTTCCATGCGCGGCCAATGGTAGGGATTGCGACTGCGCAATGAGATACGTCCGCGGCTTTTGGGACGCAGCAGAACTGGCACCAGGCCAAAGGTCTCCTTGTTCTGCAAATCACCAAACATTTTGTCAAAGAACTCATCCGTGATGCCCAGCAAATTTCGCATGGTGCCAAAGCGATCGCCACTTAAGGAGCCGGCACCCAGAACCAACTCCATGTCGGTGTAGTCCTTGGCTGTGCAATGGAGGATTTCTTTTCAATTTGGTTTGTTTCCTTTTCCCTCTCATTCTTTACTTACCGAAACTGGAGCTGGGGGTGCGCACAAATGCAAAAGCTTCGGCGCCTCCAGGAATCGTGTACGGTCCTTGGCCCGCGAACAGATACCGAAAGATATCCGAAGGATTAAGAAGACGGGCATCATTAACCGTTGAATCATTGACCAAAAACACCAGACCATTCAGCGTAATGTGATCCTGCAGATTATAGCCCACGGGCAGATCCTGCACCACTTTGATTTGATGCTCCTGTAGATGCTCCGTGGGTCCTATACCCGACAGCAGCAACAACTGTGGACTGGCTATGGTGCCGGCTGATAAAATTACCTCCTTTTTGGCACGCACCACAAATCGCTGGCGCTGCTTGGTGAACTCCACTCCCTGGGCAGTTTTTGTCACCGGATCAATGATCAGTTTGGTGACCCAACTCTTCATGGATATGTGCAGATTCTTGCGCTGAACGATGGGCTGAATAAAGGCCTTGCTTGTGCTGCAGCGTCTGCCATTCCGTATATTGGCCTGAGAGCGAGCGAAGCCCATCAAATGCTCTCCATTGGGATCGGTGATGTCATAGCCCATTTCGCGACCAGATTTGAGAAAAGCCTTCAGCAGCTGCGACTTGTAGTCAGTGTACTGAACATCCAGGGGTCCGTTGCGACCATGATACGGCGACTTGTACAACTCGGGTATTCCTATTCGTTCGGATTTCTTGAAGTACGGCAAAATCTCCTCGTAGGACCAACCCGAGTTATTGGCCGCGGCCCAGTCATCATAGTCGCGTCGATGTCCTCGTGTGTATAGCATGAAATTGATCAGACTGGTGCCGCCCACACCACGCCCCTTGGGCCAATTGCAGACACCCTGTTTCAAGCCTTGACAGGCATTCGGCGTGGGCTCAGCCTTGTAGCCCCAATTGTAGCGGGTCATTTGGGTCAGAGCCGCCGTCAGGGGAACATCACTGATAAAGGTCTCCTGATCGCCCGCCTCCAGCAACAACACACTCGCTGTGGTGATCTCACTCAAACGATTGGCCAACACACAACCCGCCGTGCCGGCACCCACAATAATGAAATCATATTCTGGCAAAAAGCGCGTGGTATCCGGAATTCTCGTATTTAGCAGGGAAGTCTCAAAGTCACGGGCCAAATCCACTAAGAGCTGCGCCACTAAGGGTTGGTAGTATATGACGAGTAGTAGGAGCACCACAGAACGCCACATTTTCGCTTAACCTGCAAGATAAGGGAACAGATATTAAGACCTTTTTCACACAAGCTTGAAGGAGGCGGAATCGATTTAACGCAAATCGAGAAAGCTTGTAGGTTTCAGTTATCTCGTCTTCACTACTGAACTCACGGCTGGGCTCTGATGCTCTAATGCAGCGTTTGTCAAGAAGAGCGAGTCTAAAAGGTGAGAGTGTATTGGTGTGATTTGCACTGGGCAAAAAGAAGGGTTACTTTTTTATTGCATGGCGAAAATTAATTAATTAATTGAATTAATTTACAATATAATCATGAATTTAACAAAGAAATATCTAGCACGAATTTTTCTTTTTGATTTTTTAACATGAAAAATGATCAATTTAAGGATTTTACAAAATATAGAAAATGTTAAAATAAAAAAACACTTAACAAACAAAACATGAAAAAGTTAAGTAAAAGACATTAAAAAATGCTCCCACGGGGACTTGATCCCACGACTTCGACGATTTTTAAGCGAATGTCTTGTCCACTCGACCACGACCCTTGCTGCTCGCTAAGCGGCAAAGTGCCAGCTGCTTACACTCTTGGGTATGATTTTGACGCAGGGTCTTGCTTAAGCCTGATATTTGAGTGGTCAAGGTCGCCGTCGGCCGTGTGTTCAGTCTTCGAGGTCCCGAGATCAAGTCCCAGTAAAGAAAGTAAAAAAAAATATTTGTGTGGTATTTAAAAATCAATCACAGCTTGGAAAAAAGTAGGTGATAATACTGGTGTTGTGTTGGTCGGTCGTTTCTCCTCTTGCCCTATCCCATCCCAATATATTTTACTTGATTACTATGATTGAAATGGAGACTTTTTCTGCTTGCAACAATAAAGATCTATGCTTTATATAAAGCCGACTGCTTGATTTTAGAATTTTCCGTTTGGATCCAAGAATATTTCATCTAACCATTCTTTTGATATCTAAACTGCTTCATATCAAGCACGACCAAACGGCTTTTGTGCACTCGTGAACCTAACCGGTGTGTGTGCTGAAGCGAACCAAAAACCGCAAAAATTAAATGGTTTGGTTCGGTTCATTTTAACTAGGTATTGAATAAAGAAATGAATATCTCAGCACAATAATTATGTTTTATTATTACAGATATCGAACCTTGCCAACAGAAGAAAGAAAATTGGTGGCAAAATCTCATTTAAGGTTAGGGTAAAGTCACCAGTTGTGGACACGCTCCTGTTGTGGACACCCCAGTCTATTTTTTTTACAGGTAACAGATACCGCCAAACTGAGTAATGTCAAACTTGTAGTTTGACAGTACACATAATCTGATCCAATACCGAAGTGTAAACACGTATTTGGGTTCTTGCTGCGAGGAAATAAAAAAAATCGTGAAAATTTTTCCGAGTTCCTATTTTTTCTAAATTTCCGCATTGCGTTAAAATCGAAGCAAAACATTGAAAAGAGGTGAGTATTATACTTTGTGACATAGTGCATTAAGTGTACTTTGTGATGTGATATTTAGTTTCAGTGCAATGTTTGTGTTGTGTAAATTTGCTGAACGAAATTAAAATGGCTACCATTTCCAAGAATGGACACAGTATGATCCGGTATTTGGAAAGCAAAAAAATCAGCCAAGCGTGATTCTGTGTCGATATTTGACTTGGTAAAAAGTTATTAGTGAAAAACGCAAGTGTGTCCACAACCGGAAACTCTCCCCTAATGTAAAGCAAAATCCAAAACGGTAATGAAATCATAAAGGTTAATTCCTTAAACTCGATAAGGTCAAATGAGTTAGAAATACTTGTCAGACAACTTAATAATAGCGATTCAATTCCTTCAAAAAATAAACTATCGATTGTTAATGGCATCGAAGCGTTTGATGGCGTAAAGCGTTAACCTAAAAAAGATAATTTAATATAGTGAAATATTTATCAGGAAAATCAACGTAAGCAAATAGCTCAAATCGCTTAACAGCTTTTTTATTATGTATATGGGTGATTCCATGAAAAATCGATCGAATTAATTTTTTTTCGTATTCCTTGCCGAAATATGTTTAATTCTCGGGAAAAAACGATTTGAAAATTTACTAATTTAAAAAATTTAAATAAATGAAAAATGGCCATAGCTCTGGAACCATTGGATTTCCCATTTACATCTTAATGCAGTAAATTCCTGGATACAAGACTAAATTTTGAGAAAAAATAAAGAAAAAAAAACGTCCCTATGTTCATAATTTTCGCAATTTAGAAACCAAAAAAAAAATTTTAGTTCTTAAGTGTAAGTAATTTGAAAGTTTGGGTTCAGATGTAATTTTACAGATTTTTTAAATATTTTTATAACCAATGGCTTTGAATGAAATTAATTTAATTTTTTAAATATGTAAATTTTCAAATCATTTTTTCCTGCGAATTTAACTTATTTCGGCAAAATAGAATACGAAAAAAATTAATTCGATCCATTAGAAAACCCAGTGGGCGATTTTCATTGAATCACCCGTATGTATTAGTATAGACTGAGAAAATAAATCAATCTAAAATCTATATTGAAAATCACTTTTTCGAGAATCTTGCAAACTTATAAAAACAAGATTGAAAAACCTTCAAATGAGCTTAGAAAACTTAAAAACAACATTTATCATCTCGAAACTTATCACCCATCCTAGAATTTGATGAAAAGCTTCAGTTTAAAAATTTATGATATAAAAAAAAATAAATAAATAAATAAAAGTATAAAATTAAAAATAAAAATAGAGGGAAGCTAACTTCGGCTGTACCGAAGTTTATATACCCTTGGAGCATGATATATGCTGCCAGTTTTTTATATGGCAATACGATATATTCATCAAAAAAGTTTTTCTCACTAGAACTTCATTTTGGACCGATCGTTCCTATGGCATCTATATGCTATAGTCATCCGATTTAAATCAAACTTGACAAAATTGTGTGGTAGTATATAATATAGATCTGTACAACGTGGGAGCGATAGCATTGAAAACACAAAAAGTTTTTCTTACTAAGACTTTTTTTTAGACCTATCTTTTGTATGGCAGCTATACTATATAGTTGCCCGACTTGCATAAAACTTGCTGAAATTATGTGAAAGCATAAAGAACTCATAAATACGAGGGTTGGGAGCGATAGCATTGAAAACAAAAAAGTTTTTCTCACTGCGACTTTTTTTCAGACCAATCTTTTGTATGGCAGCTATACTATATAGTTGCCCGATTTGCATAAAACTTGCTGAAATTATGTGAAAGCATAGAAAACTTATAAATACGGGGGTTGGGAGCGATAGCATTGAAAACAAAAAAAGTTTTTCTCACTAAGACTTTTTTTCAGACCTATCTTTTGTATGGCAGCTATACTATATAGTTGCCCGATTTGCATAAAACTTGCTGAAATTATGTGAAAGCATAGAAAACTTATAAATACGGGGGTTGGGAGCGATAGCATTGAAAACAAAAAGTTTTTCTCACTAAGACTTTTTTTCAGACCTATCTTTTGTATGGCAGCTATACTATATAGTTGCCCGATTTGCATAAAACTTGCTGAAATTATGTGAAAGCATAGAAAACTTATAAATACGGGGGTTGGGAGCGATAGCATTGAAAACAAAAAAGTTTTTCTCACTAAAACTACTTTTTCAACCGATCGTTCCTATGGCAGCTATATGCTATAGTCATCCGATCCGGCCGGTTCCGACAAATGTGCAGCGTATTTATACCAAAAGACTTCGTGCAAAGTTTGGTTGAGATAGCTTTAAAACTGACGGAGGAGATAGCATAGAAACAGACGGACAGACGGACAGACGGACAGACGGACGGACAGACGGACAGACGGACATGGCTATATCAACTCAGCTCGTCATGCTGATCAAGAATATATATACTTTATGTGGTCGGAGATGTTTCCTTCTGTGCGTTACAAACATCCGGACAATTTTAATATACCCTCTCCAAGGGTATAAAAATAAAAAATAACTCTTCTCTCCTGGGACTCGAACCACAACATTTTCGTTCCAATGAAGCTTTTGGCATCTACTTGGCATCCACTAAGGGCCGTTTTCTCATGTTGCTGTATTTGCAAATCTAGGTGGATTTGCTGTATTTGCTCATGTTCATGGTTAGCTATCTAGATGGTTTTCCAAAACCATGTACATGCTTAACCAAATTATGTATTTTTATGTGATGTTGGTCACACTGGAATAAAATCAAAAAACCTTTTCTCCTAAAAATAGTTAAGTTTGTATTGATTAAAAGTAAACCCAAAATGAAAAATATTGGATGTGGCTTTTGTACGCAAGACTCCTGCAGACATAGCCAAAGAGACAGATCCGAATTTTAATTCCCCTAGTCCATTGCTTAAGCTAAGTTCACACAGGCAGATAATTTAGCCAAATTTTGATTAAAACAGCCATGATTGAAGATTTTATAGGATTTAAAACTAAAACTATAGTTTTATACGCAAATAATTTGATCAAATATGGCCGGAAAGTTCCACAATTTGGCCTTTATGACCAAATTTTCATCAAAATTTGTCCAAATTATGCGGCTGGGTGAACATAGCTGTAGACCTATTGCTTAATCTCCTATCATAGTAACAAGTCGCTCAAAAAAAAATGTTTCTCCTCCCCTGTAAAATGTATTCTTTACTTTTAATATTGGCGCGCAATAAATAAAACACCCGGTGTGACCGTGGCGGAAATGCCCAAATTCATAATCCATCTACATGAGACAACCAATTGCACAAAATCCACCTGGTTGCGAAATCTAGGTGGATTTCGATTTGAGCAAAAACAGGAACATGAGAAAACGGCCTTAAGTGCAATCGGCTATTGGCCGTAAATTTTTTGCCGCAATCAATTGCAGTATAAGAACTCAGCTGGGAATCATCGTCGTGCTGAGTTCTTATTAGGGTTGTCGAAATATCGATATTGAATACATTTTGACGATATTTTTATGAATATTTTTTTTTTGTTTTTTTGGACAAAAGGAAGGTTTCTTAAGGACATTCTCTTGGATATTAGTGGCATCAGTAATACTAGTAATATCCAAGAGAATGCCTTCAGAAAACCCCCCATTTTTGTGGCTGAAACTAACAAAAATACACACCAAAAATTTATTGAACAAGTATTGGATATCGATATTTCGACATCCCTAGTTCTTATACTGCGACTGGTGGCGCCTAAAAGTGACGGCCAACAGCGGTGCGAGCTAAATGACCATGCTGTGCGGTTAAGCAAATGAGGTAATCAGTTCAAGTCCCAGAACGGCTGGATGGATATGTAAGATCTTTAATATATATCGCAATAAAAAATATTGCAATAAACCATTCGGTCCAAGAAAAATCGTGAAAATTAGCAAACTTTTTAAACTAAGTTTAGATTGTTATGAATATTTAATAGTTGGCAATTGTCGACAGGTAAAAAGGAGGTGTAGTCCAATCAGTCAAAAATAAAATCGCGTAAGTTGCTAAATTTTATAAATTGTTTAGATTGTCATAAAGACGGGTAGGTAATACTTATTAACTACGGTCCAAAGAATCTTGAAATTTGCAAATTTCATATATCGATTTAGATTGTCATAACGACGGACGGTTAAATAGACGGGTTAACAGGAGGTGTAGATCAAACAACAACAAAAAAAATTGCGAAATTTGAAAATGAGTTTTAATTATTATGAAGACGGAAGAAGGATCGAAATTTATATTAGGATTTATAAATTTTATATTATGCATACGGGTGAATAGCGAAATTTGCTACTATTTAAATTGAGTTAGATTGTCGTGAAGATTTGATCAATGGCAATTGTAATGTAAGCTTCACTTCTTCGTTTTGCCTTTAAAATGCTAAAGGGAGCGTAGCAACGCACGCCGGTGCAGCTAGTAATAACTAAAAACCTAATTGCATGTTAAGCCTAGAACACGGACCGCTGGCAGAATTGACAACTGTTCTTAAGTGTGACTGTTCTACGCTCTCCAACAGCTAAATACCACCAAATGTGAAACGGTCACACTCGACTGTCCGTCTCATTTGCTGGCATTTTTTTGCGTAGAAATAGACAGACAGACGGACGGACAAAGCTAAATCGACTCGGCTCGTGGTCCTGCTCAAGAATATGTATAGTTTATAGGGTCGAAAATGAATATTTCTGTGCGTTGCAAACTTCCGGGCAAAATTATAATACCCTAAAAAAACGCATACAAATTCAAACATTCACAACCTGCACCTAAGAGAGAAAAAGTGAATTATAAATTTTTATCGTATTTCGGTTTAATGTAAAGTACTTTTTGTTCAGTGTACATCGAAAATAATGCACCGCAAGCCTGGGCTGACCTACTTCATCGAACGCAACCCAGCGACTAAATAAGTGTTTTGCTCTCTTGGCATAAGTCTCGGCATGCGTTCGGCTCGTGTCGTTGTAAATAGCGCAATATGTTCGGCCCCTGCGGGCTACGCGTGACAAACGCTGATCTAAGATCATTATACCCTTGCAGAGATCGATTCTTGTTCTTCCATTGTTTAGACAGAAATAGGAAAGGCAACCCTCGTAGTACCTAGATTTTTCGTTTAGCGGGCCACTGCAAATTTGCAGCGACCTTCAAAGTTTCACTTTCGTGTTCTTACGCTTTACGCCTCAATGGACGCGCTTCCCTCCTGCGCTTGAACATGTTTTTAGTTCAAGTTCAACAAGTATCAGGTTACATCGATATTCAAAAACAGAAATGCCAATAAAAATAATGAGTTTGCAAAAAAATGGAAGAAAAGAAAACAAATGCAGCCAACCGGTCGGCGATCAAAACAGAAAAAACTGAAGAAGTAACCAAAGCAAACGGGCGCAAATATTTTTGCGTTGACCCATAAAGCTGACGCGGATGTTATACAAAATAAAAAAGCAAATGCTAAATTAAATTACTTAAAATTGTGGGCGATCAAATGTTTTTTTATGTAAATCAAAAGTCAAACTTTGTATGGGGGAATTTTGACTTTTAAGGCTAAGCTAAAATTGCACAAATATCCAATAAGGCATTTCAATTAACCTCAATAAATGAATAGAAAATTGTTACAAATCCATAACATATTAAACCAGTTTTAAGTTATTTTGTTCTACTCAAGCAACCTTCGAGTATGGTTTAAATTTCCATTATCGTCCATAGAACTTACTCACGCCCTTCTCAGCGAAGGTTTTGGGTTTCGAAGCTTTTGTCGATGCCAAGGGCAGGTTCTGTTTTTAAGTAACTTATTGGTAACAAAGCGGGTCATTAAACCAAGTCTAATGGGCTGTGACTTGAAAATCTAGATGGTAATTGTTATTGCTTTGAGTTGGTCAATCAAGATATCATCATAATTAAGTTTATGCTCAATGACCAAAACATTTTGTTAAAAAAAAACCTAAAAATCTAAAGATAACGGTGACTAATTAACACGTCTGAACCGGTGAGTGCAAACTTCTTGTTGAAACTATAAAATAAAATCACATATTCGGGGGTGCCACAGAAAATTGTTACAAGCAAATTCCAATCGTATTCCAATTCTTAGGTGCCACAGAATTTTCCTTCCCGTGTTTTGTTAGGAGATTTAGCAAAATTCACCCAAACAGTTTTGACAAGCAAAATAAATTTTGGAAATTTTAACAACCCTATTTTTCTGGATGGGTTGCTTCAGATGAACTTAAAATTTTTTTGTTTTTAACATTGAAATTTGCAATACCAACCTGCCACTCAACCTCAGTTGAATATCTATTTGGGCGCCATGTAAGTAACAGTAAACGGGCAAAGGGTTGCACAGTTACACATTAAGATTGACAAAAACAAAAGCTTACATAAACTATAAATAAGGTCACCAACCCCACCAACATTTTGCATATTATTTTTTAAGAATATGGCTTAAATTTCAATCATTATTTCAACATTCTTTATAAAAAACGATAAACTAATTCACTAAACTATCAAATTAACTTAAAACTAGAAAATGGGAAAATGTTTTGGAATGCAACTCTGTTTTAGTAGTCTATTATCTGGAACAGAAATATTCTAACTAAATATTCTAAGAAGAAATTGAAATTGAAAAACCAACCGTCAGCGGAATCTCTAGAGATTCATCCCCGTTATGATGAATTAATCCAATGGCATTAATTTCTTAACTAGTAATTAGTTGTAGTAAGTACACAGAAAAAAAAAATGATATGATCTGGGGCTCAATATTATATTTCTTCATATCAATAAAAAGCCGATATGACAAACTTGAAAATATGTTCGAAAATATCAAAGTAAAATTTTCGGCCATATCAAAATTTAAGATTAAATTGATTGCAATTCCATACAACTTTAGCTAGAACTATTTTTTTATTGTCTTATAGAAACAGAAAAGAAACAAATTTATAATTTCTTCACCAGGCCGCCTTGACTGGGATTGATCTCGGGACCACCTGCACCTCACAAATAGGCATGGCATCTTACCGCACTAAGCTATCGGGCATGCGTTTGGAAACATGGCTGAAAGCCTACTTATACTTAAAGTATTGATTTGCAACTCTATCTGCCTTTTTCATTTTCGCGTTTTCTATACATTCCTATCCCATTGTGAGAGTTTCGAAAATAAAAAAATATTCGTTTAATCTTTTTTAATAACATTTGGCAAAGTGATATTATTTTCGGTTAAGTCGGAAAAGCGTCGGAAAAGTTTGTTTGGGAAAAATTTTATTTTTCATCCGATTGACTTGAAACTTAGTATGTAAGCATAGTACTCAAAATTATTTGACACGTGCTTTCTCTATTTTGAAAAATCGGTCCACGAATAAAATGGCCGGAAACTACTATTTTCCATCCGATTGGCTTGAAACTCGGTTTGTACAATCGTACAATTCCCGGAAAATTGTGCATGAAAATAAAGTATTTATCATCCGATTGGCTTGTAACTCGGTTTGTAAGGACAGAAAATGTGGATGGGATGGGGGTGGAAATTGGAGGGAAAACCTATTAAAACGTTGATTTCAGTTCTATGTAGGGAAGAATGGGGGGTTGTGATCATAGTTTTGTTTTTATACCCTTGCTAAGGGTATTATAATTTTGCCAAGAACTACAAACTGTATATATTCTTGATCAGGGTGACGAGCTGAGTCGATTTTGCTTTATCCGTCCGTCTGTCTGTCCGTCTGTGTGTCTGTTTCTACGCAAACTAGTCTCTCAGTTTTAAAGCTATCGAGCTGAAACTTTGCACAGAGTCTTCTTTTTACTGCACACTGCTAGTATGTCGGAACTGACCGGATCGGATGACTATGACTGCCATAGGAACTACCGGTAGAAAGTGGGTTTTATTTAGAAAAATTGTTTGTTTTAATGCTGGCGTTCTTAAACTCTGATGTATTAAAACATTTGCAAGGGTATAAAACCTTCGGCAAAGACGAAGTTAGCTTGGCCTTCTCGTTTGAACATAACGTCGCCAAAAATCAATATTTTTTCGATCTGTAAATTTTGTATTTTTGTAAAAAGACGCACATAACTTTCCTCATCATGAGTTTTAAAAAGCAAATTTTTGGGGATTTTTCAATTTATATTGAAAACAAGTGAGAAAGTCGGTCAAGCCCGACTATAATATACTCTGTACCTAGAGTAGGAGCTGTATGCAATGCTGCTGCTGCGCTCATCTCTAAGTTTCTCTCTCTCCCTCTCTCGCTCTCTCTCTCCTTCCCTCTCCGTCTCTCTCCCTCTCCCTCTCTCTCTCTCTCTCTTGTGCAAGGGTGGGAGTGGGGTGGCGGGGGGTGATTCACTTATTTGCTCATAACTTGAGAACCGCTCATACGATCTTTATCATTCCTTCGCCAAATTGATTCATATTGCTAATGACTAACTATCTTTGAAAGGTACGAATCATCTATCTACAATACTGTGGGAGATATGACTTTTTTCAAAATTGCGGGGGTAGAGTAAGGTCGTGCAAATGTATGTAACAGGCAGAAGGAATCATTTCCGACCATATAAAGTATAAATATTCTTGATCAGCATCAACAGCCGAGTCGATTTAGCCTTGTCCGTCCGTCCGTTCATCCGTCCGTCTGTCTGTTTGAACACCTAGATCTCAGAGATGGTAAGAGATAGAGGTTTGACATGTATGGGACAAATGCTTCTTTTATCTGCACGCAGATCAAGTTTGTTGGGTATAAAAATGTTGCATACTTCTCGGATGGTCACACTAAGGAACGCGGGAACATTGTTAAACATGTTTTTTCATCGAAGTCGGTTAGATCCGACTTTAACTTACGCTCTCGTTTTGATATTATGAGGGCTTTAAATTGCTCAAGGTTGTCGAGAACCCGAAAAACATAACCTCAAAGCAACAAAAAGTGTGTTAAAAGAATATTAAAACACTAGCAAAAAGCCCATCGCGCTTCGCTGCGCCTTGAACAGTATAGAACCAATATCAGAAACAGTTTGAAGTCAATCGTGAGAGACAAATATTTACCAAATTTCAAAATATTCTATAAATTTGTTTCCTCTGTAAAGCCCAGAAATCGAATCATACATACATAGGCTTAAAATCAACGTTTTGCTACTTTGCTTTTTCACCGTTACGACTTTGCTGATGCATTCTTACCAGCCCCATCCCACCCACACACCACCCACTCCCCATCCACTTCTTACACAACTTCACCCGCTTCCCACTTACTTTCCACCCACTTCCAGCCCACTTCCCACCCACCCACATCCCACCCACTTCCAGCCCACATCTCACCCACGTCCAACCCACACTCAGATTCCACCACCGAAACCCAAACCAGATTTTAATCCTCAATCCCCTTACAAAAGCTTTTTTAAAATAATTTTTATTTATTATTATTAATATTTTAATTGTTAGAATTAAAAATAAATTTAATATATATTTGATTATAAATAAAAAGTATAAAAACTACAGTCGAGCCGAAGTTGGCTTTTCTCGATTATTATTAATGGTTTTTATACCCTTATACCACCCTTACCAATATAAAATATATGTATATATCAGAGATTAAAACCGTAACCGAAATCGTAACCCTTAACCGCTTAAAACACTTTAAAATTTGTAACAAACCGAAACCGTAACCGTAACCAAAAAATGTTTTCTTATAACCGTAACCCTATAACCTTTATTACCATAACCGGTTATCAAAACCGGAACAGAAACAAATATACGGGTTAATTTCGGTTTTCCTCTAATAGTACAAATTTCCATAAAAGTAAATCAGAGCCGGGATAATGTAGAGGACAGAAAAGTGTGGTTGTATAAGTGAGCAAGCGAGCTCTCTCCAAACTACAGACTAAAACTTTCAGTGCAATTCAGTGTTCAGCGATTCACACAACCATAAGTTCGCGCTTGCATAAAAACATGAGTGACGAGAAAGAGTGAGTGCAGCTAACCAAAATCTTTACCCTCCTCGTCTTTCCATATACATATGTATGAGATATTAAACTGGATGCGGGCTAGTTTAGTCGATTCAAAAATGTACGACTTCGTCTCAAATTTGGCATCAGCTAATTCTGATTTTTTGTGTAACCTTAGGTTCTATCTGGATTCAATGTTAATTTGAAATAAAGAACAACTCAGCATTGACCAATCTATAGTTTCACGAATTAGAGTTTAGAGAACCAAGTCTGTTCGAGAATGATGCTTACCTATGAGCAATATTTCTTGATCCGAGACATTATGTGTCTTTATCTGTCGAGCAAAAAGTTAGCTGTATTAAATTGTTGGATAACCATAATTTGATTGAATTATCAGGGGAAAACGTTCCAAGTCCAAGTTGGTCGGAGATTTTCAAGAGTTCTAATTAAAAATAATCGGAAATTAAACAATATTTCCAGATTTTTTTGAATTATCAAAAGTTTTGCTAGCAGTACCACCCACACAAATAAGCGTGAAGCGTTCGTATTCAGGAGTAGAATTTATAATGAGTCCCCAATTTTGTCTGCATGAATTGTCAAATTGATATTTTATACTAATAACCGTAACCGTAACCTAAACCCGAAACAGAATGAGGTTAATAACCGTAACCAGTACCGTAAGCGATATTCCACAACCGTAACCGGATAAAAACGATCGGCCAAAACAGTAACCGTAAACCAAACCCGTATTCGTTTCGGTTTTAATCTCTGGTATATATTCTAGCTATTTCCTTTTTTCTCCCTCCTCCCTCTTTTTATTTTTTTATTTTTTTTTTATTTTATTTTTTTTATTTATTATTTTTTTTTTTTTTTTTTTTTTTTTTTTTTTTTTTTTTTATTTTTTTTTTTTTTTTTTTATTTTTTTTTTTTTTTTTTTTTTAATAAAATTAAAATCTCTTCTAAAATTTTTCTTCCCCCCTTTTTTTTTTTTTTTTTTTTTTCGATCAGTGTTCGTCTTAATTGTTCGATTGTTCTTTTTGTGAGCTGGTTCATGTTCATAAGCCAACAAAGGATTAGCACCCAGCTGGAGAACATTGTGCCTAGAGAATAATCTGAATAACGAGCAATCGAAAAAGCAACAAAACAACTGATTATCGATTTTACTTACTTTGGTAAAAGAAACGCTTTGATGATTGTTTATGTGTGTAATGTTTAGGTCAAATGATTTTGTTCTGCCGCACTTTTCATATATCGCCGCACTTTTCATATATCGATTCTAGAGTTTTTACAATAGAATGTTTCAACTTGACAATTGCTACTTTTGGGTACGTAAGGCTGTAATTGCACTTTCAATTCTTAGAGACAACTATTGTCGTAATTTTCATAGACCAAATTTGCTGTTGTGTATATTTCCATCCTCTTCAAAAACATTCTGCAGCGAGTTCAAGCATATTTTGAATCGCTTACACCAATGACTTTTGCCCAGAGACGAAAATTGTGACTAAAAATTGAAAGTGTCATTACAGCCTAATTAATAATAAATCTAAATATTTCTAAATGAATAAAATTAGGACACACGGCATTTCAATTGGTAATTTTTTCACAACTTTGTAAGTTTCATTTTATCGTATTTCTCCAATCATTATATGCACTGACTTCACTGCACCATATTTATCATAGTTGATTTCAGTTTATGTCCACACACAGATCCGGCTGTGGTCTGCACTCGCGCACGCACACTTCATGGAATTCTCTTGTGAAATTCTAAACACGTTTTCCAAATGCAAATACAATAACCAAAACAAGCTCAACAATTTTTTTTGCCAAAGAATGCACTTACGAAATGGGCGTGTAATTTTTTTGTTGTATCTTTCTAAGTCCCCAAATGCTGATCGATTGACCGATTTAATCTAAACGACAGCGCATGCGCGCCCGCTGATGTTCGCTGGTTAAATGAATCGCCGCTGCCAGGGCATGCAACGATGAAGCCTAGGCCAGAAACAACACAGGTAGCTGTCGGGCAAGTCGGTCAATGCGCTACGTTTAAGCCGTCATGCCAGATATGCCGGGCAGTAGTTTGCCCAGAGGAAAAACACAAAAAGATACATTTGTATCTGAATCGCTAGCCCGTCTTTGGCTGTTTTTTCAAGTTCATTCGATGAACTTGCAAATTTGGCGGAGCTATTTTGGGGACGTTGTTTGTCATCTAGTTTTGCATATTCGATTGTAATTTGATTAACACTCTTGGGCGGCGGCGGCGCGCTGGTTATCATAATCAGATGCCACAAATGATCACAAATGATGATCGATTTTAGTTAGCACCCAGATGTGAACAAATAAAACTTTGATCAGTTGGGCGAATTAAAGAGCTTCCGGCATTTAAAGTACAAATGTTGATTGAATGGTGTGCGGTCTTTGACTGCTGAAGTTCAATGTTAAGCTGCACATGGCACACACACACGCTCACAGCGGCTACCTAAGCATCATCATTATGAGGATTACACATGTGTGACTCAATTTGCATAAGAAATTCATTAAAATCATTTCATTTAGGGCCAAATGAATAATGTGTCGGTTTTAGTTTGCCCGATTTCGCAGCCACTTTCACAATCAAATTTTTTGGGACTTGCCAAAAGTTGACCTTGAGTACCAAATGGTGTTTTTTTGGTGTATTTTTATCTTTTTTATAGCCAAAATCTAAGCAAATCGAAATCGCTTTGAATGCATCGTCCCACAGTTAATATTTGCTTAGTTTTTATGCACATTCATTTCGGCATGACTTGGCAACTGTAAAATTGGCCAGACTGCGTCTGTTGGAATATTGCTCGAGTGCTGTGCTATGCTGGGGCACTCTCAAGTGCTTAGCTCACACTGTAAGGAGTAGTCGTAATTGATTAGAGATCAAAAGTCGTAAACAATGCTCGATGCTAATTGAATTTTAAATGCTAAGCAATTGCTGAATCGATGTCAAATTGGGTGTGAATAATAACTGGGGAAAAAAGTGATAGTTTATTTAAAAAATTGGAACAAATCACTGAGATGAGTAGGCACTTTTAGTGAGGTACACCAGGTGTAAAGACTGGGTTTCGTTTGAACCTAACTTGATATTCATTTTACCCGTTACTCGTAGAGTAAAAAGGGTATACTAAAGTCGTGCAAATGTATGTAGCAGGCAGAAGGAATCATTTCCGACCATATAAACAGTAGCGGGTGCAGGGGGGCTATAGGGGCGAAAGCCCTGCCCCCCTCAGAGCCCAAATGTCTTAATTCACCCAATATATGCAAAGAGCAAAATATTTATTGTAATCAAGAATTTTAGAAGATGCAAATATTTAGTTTGTTTCAAAAAGGCACCAGCAGTGAAAAGTATCTACAAACGAAGAACGTAGGAATGTGCGTTGAAATATTACGACCGATCGTTGAAAATACGTTGAAATATCTGAACTTATTTTGATTACCCGCTGTAAGGCCAGTATTCAGCGGAAAATTCCTGTCAGGAATTTGCTATTTATTTCTTGCGTGTGTGGAACACAACTAACTCAGTGTGACCGTGCACCTAACAGGTGGAAGGTCACTCTGATCAATCAGCTGTTAAGCCTGTTAACTATTTGAATTTAAATAAATTTAAAAAATAGAGGGAAGCTAACTTCGGCTGTACCGAAGTTTATATACCCTTGGAGCATGATATATGCTGCCAGTTTTTTATATGGCAATACGATATATTCATCAAAAAAGTTTTTCTCACTAGAACAACATTTTGGACCAATCGTTCCTATGGCAGCTATATGCTATAGTCATCCGATTTAAATCAAACTTGACAAAATTGTGTGGTAGTATATAATATAGATCTGTACAACGTGGGAGCGATAGCATTGAAAACAAAAAGTTTTTCTTACTAAGACTTTTTTTTCCGACCTATCTTTTGTATGGCAGCTATACTATATAGTTGCCCGACTTGCATAAAACTTGCTGAAATTATGTGAAAGCATAAAGAACTCATAATTACGAGGGTTGGGAGCGATAGCATTGAAAACAAAAAAGTTTTTCTCACTAAGACTTTTTTTCAGACCTATCATTTGTATGGCAGCTATACTATATAGTTGCCCGATTTGCATAAAACTTGCTGAAATTATGTGAAAGCATAGAAAACTTATAAATACGGGGGTTGGGAGCGATAGCATTGAAAACAAAAAAGTTTTTCTCACTAAAACTACTTTTTCAACCGATCGTTCCTATGGCAGCTATATGCTATAGTCATCCGATCCGGCCGGTTCCGACAAATGTGCAGCGTATTTATACCAAAAGACTTCGTGCAAAGTTTGGTTGAGATAGCTTTAAAACTGACGGAGGAGATAGCATAGAAACAGACGGACAGACGGACAGACGGACGGACAGACGGACAGACGGACATGGCTATATCAACTCAGCTCGTCATGCTGATCAAGAATATATATACTTTATGTGGTCGGAGATGTTTCCTTCTGTGCGTTACAAACATCCGGACAATTTTAATATACCCTCTCCAAGGGTATAAAAAGTACAAATACGGCCCTTTTCCGAATTCCGAGTCGGTTTCCGTGTAAACCTTGTTGATTCTTATTTAAAATTTACAAATCGAAATGGATGGTGCAAAGAATGTCTGTGGTTACTAGATCAGGTCGTTTCTTTTTGTCGAATTGATTTCACTTGACATTGAGCAATCGGTTTCAATTGCTTAAGAAATTCCTACTTACTTGAAACCGGATCTAGTAACCATAGATATGATTGTCAACTTCCATGTAACATTGTTCAATTGGTATTCTTGCAAACGTCTGGAGGAAGCATGCTGCTCGGAGTATGTGCTACACACTTTACACTTGGGGATGATAAACCGATGGCATGACACTTTGCAGTATGTCCCGGATGGCACAAAACATCAGTGCAACATATTGTTAACTTTACTTTATAATGCAATCTTCTCAAAAATAATATGACCTCTTGGTTGTATGCCAATCAAATGAAGTCTCTTATCGAAGGATGCCTAAATTCATTCGCATTTATATTAGGGATTTTGTGGCCGGATCAGTACTTTTGTTTTGGTAGATGGGCGAACCGCTGGAACATAGCCAAAACCATACGAAAATTACTAAAGTGCGACTCCTAGAATCAAGAGTCCCATATGTAGATACCGCGGTACCTTGGCATGTCTCTAGACGTCGGTTGACCGGGAAAGTCCATGTGACTCGACACGACAACGACATCTCTTCGACCTTTGTGTCTATGGACAGCGTCCCTCTGGCGGCCTCATCAATTTGGCATAAGTGTGCGTTTGGCACCATCCCCTACCAATCTTTGCACGCTGATGGTTCCCCAGCCAGATAACAGCTCATAATAAAAAAAATATAAAAGCATTTCCCCCAAAATTTTCGCTCATCACATCCAAAATAATTGTTGGCAATATATTCCTGCGCTGTGTATCAGCTGTTCTCTCCATCCACACACGCTATCGATATGTCAACTATCCATAAGAAACTGTGGATTACGTTCATGTTTGCTGGATACACAAGCAACGAAAAGGTAAACTAAAAATTCCTGCCACAGTTTTTTTTATATGAAGTTTGACAGGAATTTTTAGTTTCCGCGGTGCTGGATACCCGGCTATACTCTACGTGGCAACAGTTTGCACGAAGATTCATTCTAATCGATTCCCATCTTCTCTTCACCTTGCGTCATTGAGCGAGCAGCTGTCGATTGATGAGATCGATTGTATGCACGAAAAACATGAATGCTGCTTTACATTATTCAAGCATTAGAAAAGTTTAAGAATGATAGAAACATCAACAAATTTGAAAAAACGGAGTTTCTGATCTCTTTGCTTTTTTCTTTCTGCCATTAGTGCTGCAATTCTCAGGACTCAGTAGGACTCTTCAGGCTCCAGTACTTCAAATATCAACAGCCTGCAACAGCTTACGCACCAAGGATATGATGCTTTTTAGCCCTTCATGTTTAATACAATATTTATATGCAAAATACTATACTAAGAATGAAGCATCTAAAAAGAAATTAGTAAAAATTTAGAATACGACCGTTCTGAACAAGAATTGTAGGAAAATATCATCGATGGACAGCGAATTATAAAACTATTATACAACAAAGTCGACAATTATAAATTGGTAAAATTTTAAAATATGCCTCTACAATTTGATGTCACTCCTTATGTACACTCAGAAAATTATTTTTCTATATTTAAGAAAATCGCCCTAAAATCGAAATCGTCCTTAAATTTAGAAAAAATTTCTATATATATTTTTATATTTATATTTTTTTTTTCTAAATTTTTAGGGTGAATTTGCTTTATTGCCTTTTCTAATTTTTAGGGTAATTTTGCCTTTGACTTTAGAAAAAATTTGTTACAAATTTAGGGTACAATTAAATCCTTCCCTTTCTAAAAATGTTTGCGAAATTGCATTTCGCTATGCTGTAGTAAGGATTTAACGATGAAGCCGTCTATGTGATGGCATTTGTTTATACACACTAATATCCATTCGCAATCCCTGAAGAATGTAGATGTATTGAGCAAGTTTTTGTTTTGTCTTGACATGCGTTTTACCATGTATTAATCGTTTAAAACAGTGTCCGGCAAAACACACATGCTTATTTTGCCTTTGCATGTGTGCGTACATACACGCGAGAGCGCTCTCAGTTAGCACATGTTTGTTATTGCAAAAGAGAGCAGTGTACGCTTGTATAGTGTCTGTGTATCGACGCCGCTGCTACAGAGGATAGACGTTGCTACTTGTATACACAGTAAATTGAAAGGTGCCGGACACTGGTTTAAAAGATTGTATAAAATATAGTCAATGTTAAAAACACGTCAAATATAAATAAAAAACATTAAATAAGAAAAAAAAGTATGGTCCTACGAGGGGACTTGATTCCAGTCCCCGACATTTTCTAAGCTAATGTCTTATCCACTCGACCACAACCCTTGCTTCTAATTGATTGGCAAAAGTGAGTACTTAAGCGCCAAATACGGCACACAAATTTACAGGTACGATTTTAACGCAAGGTATTGCTAAACAAAATTAAAAAAAAAAAAACATAAAAATAAGAAGAAAAAGTTTGCTCCTACTGGGACTTGATCCCAGGCCTCCACGTTTGCTAAGCGAATGTCATGTCAACTAGACCAACTGCGTACATTCTTAACTACGCTTATGACGCAACGTCTTGCTTAAGGCTAATAGCCGAGTGGGCTAAGACGTCGGCCGTGTGTTCAGTATTTGTGAGTGGTCCCGAGTTCAAGTCCCAGTAAAGAGTAAGTAAAAAAAAACGAGAAAGGCAAAGCTAACTTCGTCTGTACCGAAGTTTTGATACACTTGAAATAGCTTGTCTCAACGGTTAGAGACTTCGACCAAACTTCGCAGATCAGCTTAAAAACATTACATATTACCCATGACCTTGTTTGAGAGCAGTAATATTGAGAACAAAACAGTTTTTCTTACTAAAAACCATTTTCCGAACGAACATTTGTATGGCAGCTACAAGAAGTAGTCATCCGATCCGGTCGGTTCCGACATATTAGCAGCGTGCAGTAAAAAGAAGACTCTGTGCAAAGTTTCAGCTCGATAGCTCCAAAACTGAGGGACTAGTTCGCGTAGAAACAGACAGACGGACAGACGGACGAACGGACAGACGGACGGACAAAGCTTAATCGACTCAGCTCGTCATGCTGATCAAGAATATATATACTTTATGTGGTCGGAGATGATTCCTTCTATGCGTTGCAAACTTCTGGGCAAAATTATAATACACTTTTCAAGTGTATAATAATTGTTAATGCTTATTTCGAAATTAATTTATAGCTTAAAAGAAAGTGGGTTGGTGAAGAGGTGAAGTTAGAGGGGTGGATCCAACAACAACCAACACGGGGTTGGTCTGTATTGGTCGTCCTCGTCTTTCCACAATTTTTTTTTTTTTAGTCTTTTACGGCTAGCTGCTTCCTCCTCATGCCAGCGCTGCCATAATCGCTTGGGAATTTTAAATCGACATAACAGCTGAAATTGTCGAAGGGTTTTTTAGAAAAATTGCCCCGAAATCTAGAACACAATTTCTATTTTTTTGAATAGCATTTTCTTAAATTTTTAGGGCGAGTCGCCTTTGGCCCTTTTTTAGGGCGATTTTCTAAATATTAGGGCGAAAATGGCACTTTTTAGGGCGAGTTGTTTTTAGTGTAAAATCACGCGCTGAATCCGAATATGGGGCTTAAATTTCTCAGTAGAACAGATTTCGAGACAATCCCAAATTACCCTTTCTTGCATTTTTGAAAAAAGACCTCTCACTTCATTTTAAATATCTCACTTATGAAATAACATATGAATATATTTTTTACACCAAATTAAAGCTAATAAAATTATCTTTCAATCGTTCATACATAATTTTATTGTCAAATTTGTGGTGAACACGCCTTGACTTCGTCCAAGATTTTAAGAAATTGTGTTGTGTCCCGTCCTAAAGGACCCAACGAAATTTTCTAGACGCTCCAAAACTCCGGAACTATATGTTAGTCCCTGCCAGTCAAGTAGATGCTGAAAACATACCTCTCCCGTACGACCACATAGTGAATTTCGGGTCTAGCGATATTATATGAAGAATGTGCATTTCAGAGCAGCAACTCAATTCAAATTGGTTTTCCCGGTTTTTCCCCACCCCCTTTTCACCAGCTCACCAATCTTTCCCCACCATTCTTTCCATCTTCCACCGCTCTCTCTTTCCCCTCCCCCCTCATTCTAACACATGTGTCATCTGTCTCAGAGACAGTATGTGTGTAATACACATACCTAATTGGTGTGAGTGTGATACCTCTAAAGTTCACTCTCCCTCGCGCTCTCAGCTAAACAGCTAAGTCCAAAATATTATCTGAGCGGCACAGATCCGTTACTTTTCTCTGGCTACATATGTATGTACATTTTTTGGCTGCTAGCTTTGTGAAATTCCAACTTCCAACATATGTATGTACATTTTTTGGCTGCTAGCTTTGTGAAATTCCAACTTCTTTTTATACACTTGAAAAGTGTATTATAATTTTGCCCAGAAGTTTGCAACGCATAGAAGGAATCATCTCCGACCACATAAAGTATATATATTCTTGATCAGCATGACGAGCTGAGTCGATTAAGCTTTGTCCGACCGTCTGTCCGTCTGTCCGTACGTCCGTCTGTCCGTCTGTCCGTCTGTCTGTTTCTACGCGAACTAGTCCCTCAGTTTTGGAGCTATCGAGCTGAAACTTTGCACAGAGTCTTCTTTTTACTGCACACTGCTAATATGTCGGAACCGACCGGATCGGATGACTACTTCTTGTAGCTGCCATACAAATGTTCGTTCGAAAAATAGGTTTTAGTGAGAAAAACTGGTTAGTTCTCAATATTACTGCTCTCAAACACGGTCATGGGTGAATTGTAATGTTTTTAAGCTGATCTGCGAAGTTTGGTCGAAGTCGCTAACCGTTGAGACAAGCTATTTCAAGTGTATCAAAACTTCGGTACAGACGAAGTTAGCTTTGCCTTTCTCGTTTTTACATACGGTCATCATATTTTTAAAGCTATCGATATGTTGGAACGTGCCATAAGATTTAATTTAATTGGATGCGGCTTTACGCTATTTGTTTTTACGGAGGAGCAAAACGGACCATAGAAATTTTAACACCACTTGAACGGTAACACTGAAATTGATAATTTTTTAGATAAATGCTAATAACTTCTACAATTTCCAACAGATTTCGATCTATGAACACTTTTTGAATTTGTTATACATAAGGTTACATCATCCAAAAGAGAACGAAATTGAAAAAAAAAATGTTCTTAGTGAAACGAGAAAGGCAAAGCTAACTTCGTCTGTACCGAAGTTCTGATACACTTGAAAAACCTAGTCTTAACAGTTAGCGACTTCGACCAAACATCGTAGCTTAGCTTAAAACCATTGAATATTACCCATGACCGTGTTTGAGAGCGGTAATATTGAGAACAATTCAGTTTTTCTCACTAAAACCCATTTTCCGACCGATCATTTCTGTGGCAGCTACTAGAAGTAGTCATCCGATCCGGTCGGTTCCGACATATTAGCAGCGTGCAGCCAAAAGAAGACTCTGTGCAAAGTTTCGATTCGAAAGCTTCAAAACTGAGGGACAAGTTCGCGTAGAAACAGACAGACGGACAGACGGACGGACGGACAGACGGACGGACAAAGCTTAATCGACTCAGCACGTCATGCTGATCCAGAATATATATACTTTATGTGGTCGTAGATGATTCCTTCTATGCGTTGCAAACTTCTGGGCAAAATTATAATACACTTTTCCAGTGTATAATATTTGAAGTCGATTTGCGCGGACTAGGAATTCATTTTAGACCAGTGGTGCCCAAACACACACTATCAAGCTTTGCGATGGTGTGTGTAGCAGTGAAACACGAAGTAAACGTCATTATGTCAAACAGCCCATGTTTGACAAAAAAATGTGTGTGCGTGCTATTTATAGAGCACACGTATTCTCTCTCTATGCGTGTGTCGGCTGCGACGCCGGCAGCATTTTGACTTCCTATCCCACGTGATAGGAAAAAAATGTTTTGTGCACCACTGTTTTAGACCCATGGTTTCTTGGTGAAATTTTCTTAGAATTGACCGTAGATTTCGTTTTAGCTATACGCTTTGTACGTTTTTTTTCGGCCCATACAAATCGACCCCTCCTAATGTACATGGTTTTGAAATCAATGAGGATGAATTAGATGGCAACGAAATCCATCCAGATGGCTAACCATGAACTTGAGCAAAGCAAATGCAGCAAATCCACCTAGAGTTGCAAAAACAGCAACATGAAAAAACGGCTCTAAGAAAGATGATCTATAAGTTGAAGCCAGTCTTTCAAAATATCTTCTTTTTCACCTTTTTTTGTCTGATTCGCCTGTAAATAATAAAATTCAACTGATGTTTGTAATGCATAAGATGAAATCTTCTCCGAAATATTTGCATTGCTCTCATTGAAATCTAGAATTGGCTGACTAGCCTTAAAAACTTAGCAGGCCATTGACAACTTTATAAGTCTAATGCAAATTTGCATTTGCATCTATTTATATTGCCAATGTTAATGAGTTAATTAAAGATGCACATCGTCAGGGATTTTGAGTTGCATTTGCTAAACACACGCATACAAATATCAAGCACAAATATCGAATTCATCCTCCACCCCAACGTTAACGACCTTGTCAAGGCAACACTCTAATTCATAGATCTAATATCAGTTAAATAAGCAATTTAACACTTAAGAAGCCAAACGGCATTCGCATGCCTTCAAAAATGACCAATTATATAAATCACAATCATCAACACACAAATCAAGTTCAAATTTTCAGATGTGGCAACAATTTCTGCACCGTTCGCTGGCCATAAAACTCCCCCCCAGTGTCAAGTGGGTCTCACACAATTTCCTTGATGTTTTCATAAATCACGTGTCTGCAACAAATATGAAGACGTGAGTTGGGCGTTTAAGCGGCCACAAATAATGCCTTAAAAACTAATAACAATCGCAGTATGAAGACGAGGCACCAGCGCAAAAACAATGGCAAATAAAATTACAGCTCGAGAGGGGGTGTATTTATGACAATGCTGACTGAGAGCTGAAATTGAGCTTAGAGCCTTTTGAGTGTCAAGTGCTTGGTTAAAAATAAACAAGATTGAGTTCACCGCAATCAAAGCCATTGAACGACGCTTGAAAGGTCTAAGACTCTGAGTTGAAGCAGACAAGCTGAACTTGAAATAATTGATGTGAAATTTTGTTGAATGGGATTTTGTATTGACGGACACCTAGGCAAGATTGATGCTTGGTGTGGTTGACAAAATGCAGGTGACGATGCAAGAATTTCTGTTTTCAATTCCAATTCACAGTTCCAATCCCAGTCACTTTGGTAACAGCTGAACAAAGTTACTGGACTTTCTATAGATTTTTAATGCAAGCGATATTTCATATCAACCAGAGAGTGAAACCGTAACTGAAACCCTAATCCTTCTTCTAGTTCCTATCCTGTGTGGGACATAGGGCATCAACCACTTTTCTCTTCCAACGAACTCTGTTGTTGGCCGTCGCTTTGAGTTCTCCCCAGGTCTTCCCGATGCTTTCCGCTTCTCTACCGACAGTCCTCCTTCAAGTTTCTTTGGGTCTGTCTGGTGTTTGGACGAAACCGTCCAGAGGGTTCCACTCCATTGCCTTCCTAGCGATATTAATTTCACTTTTTCGCAATGTATTCCCTATCCAGCTCCATTTCATTCAACATTTCAGTCAACACTCTCCATATTTGCGCGTTTCAGCAGTTCGAAGTTCCGTGTTCTGTCACAGCCGTAAGCCTTAACCGCTAAAAACACTTTAATATTTATAACCGAAACCGTAACCGAAAGAAATTGTTTTCTTATAACCGTAAGCGTATAACCTTTATTAACATAACCGGTTATCAGTGTCAAAACAGAAACAAACGTACAGGTAAATTTCGATGATGTTTTTATGCGAAATACTACTACACTAAAATTTTGTTCTTGTGCATACAACGGACATGTTTTCATGTATCTTTAATCAGTAAACGTAAAGATTGTGTTGTGATTGATTTAGAGTCTGCTGAGTCTGTGTTTAACGCAAAATGCAGATAACTTCAAGGAATATTGCTTATTGACCGTACAAGAGTCTGGCCGCTTGAATTGGAATGATAATTCTTCGATCTTGACGTCTTAACCATATACAAATGCTTCTCCACCAGCTATGACCCTATTAACCAAGTCCGAATCTTCGTGCAAAAGAAACAAAAAGTGCAAAGTGGCTGATCATGTCAACATATGTATGCTGAGAACAGATGTAACTACCATAAAAATAAACTAGTATATCGCCATATTTAAATGTTGACCTTTTTAAACAAACATTATTTTTCCCTCTGTCATTCCCATCATATGACGGTTCCAAATCAGTAAAAGTCTTAATTTCGTTCGATCCCGCCTTGACAATT
Organism: Lordiphosa stackelbergi; assembly: GCA_018904235.1. Classification (NCBI taxonomy): domain Eukaryota; kingdom Metazoa; phylum Arthropoda; class Insecta; order Diptera; family Drosophilidae; genus Lordiphosa; species Lordiphosa stackelbergi. Next base: position 29,261 of record JAEIFU010001031.1, read on the forward strand.
TAAGGGTACTGTTTACCTTCAGGTGTCATAGGCAATGGGTTAAATTAAATATAGAAATTTTTGTTGTTGTTGTTTTTGTATTCCTGTTCAAAGTTAACCCAAAATTTAAAAAATAGGCCCATGGTTGCAAAGATTTTTTTTGAGAACGGATTGTCTGAATGTTCAAACAAAGACAGGTTTTTTTCAGAACTGATATAATTCTGATGTAAACTAAGATATTTTGGATCGGTCAATAAATAGCAGAGTTATGGGGTATCAAGGTCAAAATTTCGAAAACCGTTTCTCTTACTCACTCTATGTATTCTATGAGTAATTAAAAAAAAAAATTTAATATAGGTCAATATGGGGGTGCCACAGAAACCATTTCCTTTTCGGTTTCACGGCCCTGCTAGCGCAATTTTTCTCATTTTAACATTAAATTTGCTTAATTTTTTGTAAAAAAGTGACTATAGATTACATGTACTTTCACTATCTAAAATCTTTCTGATGGTACAAAGGGGTATACATTAATGCATAAGAAACCATGACGAACTATGGCAATGCAATTAACCGAAAGTTTTTGCTTAGCATTATAGCAATAACCACATTAATATAATTATGGAAAAAACTGTCCCGTGCGACATGTCCCGTGCAAAAATGCTTAAGCTTAAATTTTGAAATAACTGTAAATTATTTTTGAATGAAATTAAACCCATTTTCAAGAGACATCACTACATTCTTAAATTTATCGCATTAATATATTGCCTCAGGATTCGCTGAAATCGGCATTTGAATGGTTTCCCGCGAAAACCACTTCTGGTTTTGTTCCGTGCGAATGATATGTTTTTTTCCAATTATATTGAAACAAGTTTTTTCCCAAAATCAATCTTTGCACCAATTTTAGGTTTTTAGATATAAGTTAAGCCTGTTGTGAAAATAAAAATCCGCTTTATTATAACTTTTTATACCCTGTACCCATTGAAAATGGGAAAAGGGGATAATGAAGTTGTGCAAATGTATGTAACAGCCAGAAGGAAGCACCTCCGACCCCATAAAGTATATATATTCTTGATCAGCATCAACAGCCGAGTCGATTTAGCCATGTCCGTCTGTCCGTCTGTCTGTCTGTATGAACGTCTGTCTGTATGAACGCGTCGATCTCAGAGACTGTAATAGATAGAGCCACAATTTTTGGCATGTATGTAGGTGTATACTGTACCCACATCGAGTTTGTTTCAGATTTGAAAAATTCCTCCTCCTCCATCTTTTAACAGCGAAAAACTGTCTTTCTCTCTGTACAAACGCGTTTATCACCATAAGAGACAGAGCCACAAATTGTTGCATGTATGTAGGAGTATACCGTACCCACATCGAGTTTGTTTCAGATTTAAAAAATTCCTCCTCCTCCTCCATCTTTTAACAGCGAAAAACTGTCTTTCTCTCTGTACAAACGCGTTTATCTCAGAGACCATAAGAGACAGAGCCACAAATTGTTGCATGTATGTAGGAGTATACCGTACCCAGATCGAGATTGATTCAGATTTGGAAAATTCCCCCTCCTCCATCTTTTAACGGCGAAAAACAGTCTATATGTCACATGACTTTTAATGGCCTCCCAATACCTAGGCATAGCATTTCCTGTTTGGCAAATGAGTCAAGGGTACAGGGTATTTTGCTGTCGGGGCACTCGACTGCAACACTCTGACTTGTTTTAAATTTAAAAGTGTACGGTTGTCCCTTTCGACGTCATGGAATACTCTTTAAATTATTGCAACCATTTTGGAAAAAGTGGCTCTGAGACAACCGCATTTAAAATTTTGACAACTGTTTTCGGTGAATTTAAAATTATTGTTTATCGATTTCAAACATAGATTTGATCGGGAATAAAAATAGTTTTTGTTTATTTCTCTGAAACATTCTTTCGGATCTGCTTGAAAGTTTTACAGCATGTTTATAAGAACCTAATAGATCGTTAAAACAAATAATAAATAAAATTAAAATGTATCTGAAGGTTTACCGTTCACTTAATAAAAAGTTTTTCTTTCTTTAAAATGTTTTACACAACAGGTCTTACATTTTATGTATACACTCTGTGATTGTTGTTCGCATCGGGCGGGCTGATGGTTATCCTTATTAGACTGCCGGATGAGTTCACGCAAATTACCTGTCTGATGGTTGGCCCAAATCGCTTGGCAGGTGGCTGACATTTCATGTATAAGTTTTGTTATTGCTGCTCGGACCGGTCAGTCTGATGATAACCCTTAGCTGAATGCCGGATTGTTATCGGAGAAAGTGCTGGCCGATGGCTGTTAGGAAATAGCCTGCCAGATGGTTGATATTTCATGTATAATCTCTGGTATTTTTGTGCAGATCGGTGGTTGATGGAGAATGACCTGACCGATGGCTGTCCTAAGACCGCCTGGCGGCTGGTTAACAATTTATGTGCGAACGTCTTACGTTGGCCAGGCCTGATCGGCCAGGCCTTAGCAGACTGCCGAGTGGTTGACTAAAACTGTATGAGAGTCTGGTAGAACTGTGCAGAAAGGGTCACCGGATGCTTTGCTTGTGCCAGCACCCAGCAAAAATATCGTGATTTGTCATCACGGTAAGGGGTTTGAAACATTCCTTATGATCTTGGCTATATTATTTACTAAATAAATATTTATAAAATAATTCTATGGTATCTTTTGCGTTATTTTGTCGTGAATAAAAATGTATATATTCTTCATCGTTCCCCTTGGCCCACAACTTGCTTATAATTCTAAAAAAAATCCATTCGCAAACTCATCAGATCAATTTGAACCAAAATGGTCTTCGTGGTATTTATAACCTTAACTAATTAAAATAGTGAAATAAAATCTGGTGCTTGCTGGCTCTAGGTCAAGAAGAAAAAACTCAGTTTATGTTTGTTTCCAATATATTTCGGATGCACATCGGCATCCGTCTTCACGGACACTACAAAGAACAATTCACCAATTATAACAAAACATTTGTAACAAAATCTTTGGACATTTTTAACATACATTATTTAACACGTCTGTACCGCCTAACGTGGAGTTCAAAACTAAGCTAATGTCTGTTGAGTAGATGTCTGTATATGTGTGCGCAGTTATCGGTGTCTGCTTTTCTCTGTTGTTGTGTCTATGATGTTCAACATTTCAAGAGTGAAGAGCTCTTTGTAGTTGTTCTCTTGTTGTAAGATTATGGTCTCTTCGAAATTCGGTGAATGTCCGCTCTCCATACAGCGTGCATAACAAAAAATTAGTACAACATTATTTTTGGTATGTTCTTTATTAATAGCTGTGTGAATTTGTAAAAAAAATTATTACAATTGGCTTTCAGCTTTGCGTTGGGAATGTAAAAATAAATACTGCTTGGTCCCTAACTTGACTCCCACACCAACTTAACAACGAGCAAAATCCGTAAATCGTTGAGCCATTTACGGTCTCAAACGGACGAATGTCTTGAGTGACAAATTTAACGCTGCTCTTTGTCACTTCTTCTCGTACTCGGTCATCGACAACCACTCGTGATTTTTTTAATTGAGGCAATACTTCCCTGGTGCTTGAGCGCTTGCAACAAACATGTTTTCGCAGATTTGATGGACTGGATCCTTTGGGAAATTTAAAAGTTTTTTCGCATCTCTTGCACATCACATAGCCAGCAAATTCGACACATCGCTGGAACCACTTGCTTCAATCCGCTTGTACTCTCCCGACAATAGCTCTCTACATACGTTGTTAAGCAATAGCTTAGCTTATAAATCGAAATCTAAATTTGATTTAAGTAAAAACGAGTAAAATAAGTAAAACGATGAGGATCTTACGATTCTACGGTGCCACGGTGCCAATTTGACAGCTCGTACTCGTTTTTAATCTTACTCGGCGAGTACTACTCGATTACTATTTTACTTACTCGTGCAGGTCTCTAATCTATATAAAAGTTGTTTCCAAAAAGTTCAATTATTAAAAATAGAAAGCAAGAAAATTTGACATAAATGTTGCAGCACTTCGAAATTTTTAGCAATTTGAATAAGTGAGTTTAGCTGGCTCTAGGTCGGAAAAGTTGTGTTTATTCACAACTGAAAACAACTTATGCATTATTGTACACCAAAAATGAGCTGGTTGGTAGGGCAGGTGAAGCGATGTATTCTCCAGCGATAAGCCTACTGAAGATTCATTCGGGAGAATGATGAAACGGTACCGTATAGGTAAACAGCTCATTTTTGGTGTACAATAATGCATAAGTTGCTTTCAGTTGTGAATAAACACAACCTTTTCGGACCTAGAGCCAGCTAAACTCACTAATTAAAAATTAGAAAGGTCGCCAGATAAGTACAAACTTTAGCAATTTGAGCTTAAAATTGTAAGAAATGCCAATTTTCATACTTTTCAGATGCGTTTTGTGGTGAACTTATTTTTGTTTTTACTCTCTTTCTCCGCTCCTTAACTTTGAAATAAACCATCCAAAACATTTCTAAGATATTTTCCAATGAAGATATACCATTTTTAGTATTTTTAATACGATTTTTAATATATGATTTTATAAAAGATCTAATTTTTTGTTGCTTCCCTAAATCATGCAATGGTTTTTGTCCAAATGGAAGTTTTTGCAGCTCAAATTACTAAAAATCTCGACGTTATGGGCAATTTCTGCAAGCAGATTCGAGTTCGGCACACGAAAAGCATCTACCTTGTCGCCCTAGTATAATTGTGATATCTACAACTAGCCAACAATTGTGTAGATCCCAAAAGTATGCTTAAAAAAATACAGTGATATTAAGTAGCTTAAGCTATGAGACCTTACCTTGCCGCTCAGCTTAGAACACTCTTAAATTTAAAAAGAAACTGGGGCTTAAGTTTTTGATATGTGCGCTTAAAAGTTAAAATAGCCCGGCCAAATGGTTCAGTACAATTTCATAGAAACTGTTGTGGGGGAAAAATGATTAAAATCTGCCAAATCTAAAATCATTTAGAGATGAAGCCGTCAATCTCTGAGAACGATCTAGGTGCAGCCTTCATAAAGTAATAATTAGCTTAGGATTTCCCTTTGATAATTAAAAAGTATATGGCAAAGTCTGCTGATGATAGATAAAAAAACTATTTTACATTATTATTCGTATAATTATACGAACAGCAAATAATATCAGTTTTCCAAGCTCTCCCCGACTAAAAGTGTACAAAGCTCGGCTATTTCACATTGCATTTCTACTTTGTTTGAAGTCACACTGAAAATTTGGAAAACTTCTATAATAATGTTTGCTACCAATGCACCTCCGTGCGTGAAACGAGTTGCATGTAAATGATTGAGATGTCAATCGATACGGTCTCTGCAAGCTGTAATTGGTGCCATTGACCCCCCTCCAAAGAAAAAGATGTAAAAAAATCAAGAATTACATTTAGTCACTACCTTTATTGCGAATAGTTTAACGTTCTCATCTAAATGATTACTCATTAATTTGTGTGTTTGGCTAACATCATAAATATTCAGATAAACGTCAGTTAAGCATTACAATCTAAAAGAAATACCAAGTGAATTTTGGATAGATCTTACAAGTGTAGGATTCTGCGGCTTCGATTACGTATAGAGGCGGCTTTAATATTTTTTAATGAACAAATTGCTTAGCATTTTCCATCATCTCGAACTATAACTATTTGTTTGTATAAAGCCAAAAGCGTCGTAGGATTTCAATGATTATGCCAGGTTACACTAGATAAGATTAATTGTGTTTTATTTATAAATTAATTGTTGGATGTAAAAAAGTTTATACATAGAACGTACTTAGTGGCTACAGCTAAGGGTATAGTATTTTCTTGAACTTTGTATGGTTTTCCTTTCAAAATGGTTGTGTTGTTTCTTGTATAATCAAAATGTTAAGCTTTGATGCATATTTCTTTGTTTTATAATGTAATCAGTACGAATTGCTCCAAAACTAGATGCAAAAATAAAGAGTCGGTGCTTTATTTGTTGCTGCCTAAAGTCCTGGCAAACAGTTTCTGCCGTCTAGTGTCGCAGCAACATGTTGCTCATTTTGGCCTCGCCAGCACCGAGGCTATAAACTCGGAAGTCTCCAGCTGCAACTGCGCCAGACGCTTCTGCAACAAATTGTTGCGCTGCACCAGCTAATTGTCTTGAGGGCAATGGATAGCAGACCCTCGCCATTCTGATGGTGCAACTTAACGGGCTCACACTGCAAAGGCATAGCCGCTGTCACCGTCATCCTCCTCTTCGGCTAGCAGATTATCTTCCTCATCACAGAGTTTGGCCATGGGAGTCCTGTTGCTAAAGCTGTTGTTGTTGTTGTTAATGTTGATGTTAGCCATGGTGGGCTGTAATACTGATTTGCTGCTGCTTGTGGAATGTACCGTGTACTCATTGCTCTCCCGATCAGTTTCCATATCCAGCTCAGACTCCTTATCAGCTGATTCGGAGTCTCTTGAAAATGAAGACGCGGATGATAACGATGAAGAGACATCGCTGTCTGAGATTTGTGGCAGTCTTCGTTGCATTTGCATTCTGGCCTGACGCCGGCGAACCGATGAGTTCATTGAACCATTGGCAACTGCAAAGATAAGAAGAGACAAAAAAATTCAATAAACTTTATATTAAAAGTAGAACTACAAGATGAATTTGATTTGCTGCCTAATTAAGTTGATATTTAAGTAACTACGAGGTCATAAGAGTTGTCACGCGAGTAAGCAGTAGACCAGTTTTAATTAAGACCCATTCATTGTTGTTGCGATACATAGAAGTAAAGGTAGACAATATGCAAATTGGAAACTATTATATAGCTCATTGGAGCTATTCGGAAATGTATTCACCGCACACTGGAACAGCATTAAGAAATGTAAGGGAAAAATTAATAACATCATTGTTTTTGCTTTAGACGAGTCATAATCATTAATCGGGGGCTTTGAGTTGATTGATGGTATTATTTTTCAGGTTCGATGAATGCTTTTAACTTCAATCTTATTTTATTCGATAACCCAATACACAATTTCATTTTATAATTTAAATTCGTTTTTGTTTTCCCAATTCTACCCTCTCCCAAACCCTGTGGTCAGACATCAACTTTGCATTCGTAAAACGAAGACGATCATAATCTATCTATATAGGCGCCATTCATGTACCAACAAACGGGCTAAGGGTTGTCATGTTGTAGTTCATTACTGGCGCTTAAATATTTAAAAAATTAATTTTATGATTTTAATTGTGACCATGTGCAAAATTTTTTGCATTTTTTTATAGCTTGGCTAGTAAAGAAAATCGCCCCAAAGGGATTTTTTGAAACTCGAAATACGAAAGATATAGCATTTTTAATCGAACAATGGCCGTGTTCACCAGCACAAATCGATGACGGAAATATCGATGGATCTAGTTCAACTGTTGAGGTGAACGAATGTGAAGTTCAACTATGATTGCTAATTTTTGTCATTTTGGTTTGAATCAAATCGATAGCTTTCAAGCATACTATTTTTAACTTAAAATTTTATCAAAGCGTTTAACAAAATCCGATTAACTATTTACGATGGATGATGTTTAATGTATGATGTATGCTGGTGAACAGGGTCAATGTCTTTACTAAAACAAGAAATTTTTGACTAAATAAATTTCGAGTAAATAAAGCTGTGAAATAACGGCTGGTTCTTTAATTTGTATGGTTACATAATGTCGCATCAGATCGATATCGATTATTAATCGATAACTATCGAAGGCGAAGGCGTTCAGAAAAACTAGATCAGCGGCCGTATCTAAAGAAGGCAGAATGGCACGCAGAGCAGAGGGAGCTGCTGACGAAAATAGTTTTTTGAAGATGAGGAAGGTCCGCTGTAGGCAGCATCGCCGACTAATATCTGTAAGTATATAATATTTGTAATATTTTTGGTTACTTTCAAAGCAACTTTTTCGGACTGCCAAATCCACTATTCTCCAGTTCTAATAAACCGACTTTGATGAAATAATATGTAATCGACGCAGAATTGTCACCATTGTAGAACTTCTTTTTTTGATTTTTGATTTGTTTTTTTCCCAAAAGGAACTTCAAACTTTAATCGCGTTTATCTCGAAACCACGTTTTTTCGAATTGGCGGCCACGATTTCTCCAGTTACACTGAACCGATTTTGACTATAACTTTAACTTTTGTTTTGGACACCCACTTTGACGGCCGATAACTTTTGGAACAGCCCTCGCATCGAATCAAAAAAATTTGTTTGTAATATAATAAAATAAACAGAATTGGGAAAACTCTTTGCATTTCATCAAATAAGATTTTTTGAAAAAAGGTCCAGACAGCCTCGACAAGTTGAATGCCCCCCCCTAAAGGGCATAGCCGGATGTGCAAGGAACCTTCCCCCGATGCTATTAATTTTTTGAGTATGCAGTTTTAAAGTACAAAAAGAAGAACCAAAAGTAATTTAACAATTTTTTTTATTCTTCTAGTACCAACCCTAAAATTTTAACAATGATTTTTATCATTTCAATCACTTTTCAAGCTTTTTATACCCTTGGAGAGGGTATATTAAAATTGTCCGGATGTTTGTAACGCACAGAAGGAAACATCTCCGACCACATAAAGTATATATATTCTTGATCAGCATGACGAGCTGAGTTGATATAGCCATGTCCGTCTGTCCGTTTGTCCGTCCGTCCGTCCGTCTGTCCGTCTGTTTCTATGCTATCTCCTCCGTCAGTTTTAAAGCTATCTCAACCAAACTTTGCACGAAGTCTTTTTGGTATAAATACGCTGCACATTTGTCGGAACCCGCCGGTGTCGGATGACTATAGCATATAGCTGCCATAGGAACGATCGGTTGAAAAAGTAGTTTTAGTGAGAAAAACTTTTTTGTTTTCAATGCTATCGCTCCCAACCCCCGTATTTATAAGTTTTCTATGATTTCACATAATTTCACTGAGGATTATCAAAATCGGACAGCTATATAGTATAGCTGCCATACAAAAGATAGGTCTGAAAAAAAGTCTTGATGAGAAAAACTTTTTTGTTTTCAATGCTATCGCTCCCAACCCTCGTATTTATGAGTTCTTTATGCTTTCACATAATTTCAGCAAGTTTTTTGCAAATCGGCCAACAATATAGTATAGCTGCGATACAAAAGATAGGTCTGAAAAAAAAGTCTTAGTAAGAAAAACTTTTTGTTTTTCAATGCTTTCGCTCCCACGTTGTACAGATCTATATTATATACTACCACACAATTTTGTCAAGTTTGATTTAAATCGGATGACTATAGCATATAGCTGCCATAGGAACGATCGGTCCAAAATTTAGTTCTAGTGAGAAAAACGTTTTTGATGAATATATCGTATAGCCATTCAAAAAACTGGCAGCATACCATGCTCCAAGGGTATATAAACTCGGTACAGCCGAAGTTAGCTTCCTCTATTTTTTTTTATTAATATTTCTTATTTTTTCCTCTAAGCTGGCATGTATACACTCCCCCGGAACAGTTTTTCATATTTTTAAAATGCAAGCTGATACCTACAAAAGTCCGCGAAATTTTTAACATTTTTAATTAAAGACTTCTAGATGAAGTTCCACTTTCATTTTTTACCAATTGCCGTCAATTGCCGTTCCTAGATACGATTTCTGTAATTTTTCAAATTTTAAAAGTTGTGGACGGTGGTTAGAATTAATAAAAACAATAAAATGTGATATTTTTTGTATTATTCACTGTCGTTATTTATATATTAAGGACTATATTCAGATGAGATAAAAAATTAGTTCGGCTTAGTGCTTCATACAAATAAGACGCCTTTTCAAACGTATTCAGATTTCAAAGCTGTACAAAATTGTTTCTATTCATGTGAAATATCGTACCAAACTAAAAATGTATCTCATCTGAGTATAGGCCTTTAATCAAGTTAGGCTCACGATGAAGGCTCACTTTTTCTTCAAGATGAGGTGAATTAGGAACCAAAGGTCGAAAATGGGGAATTTTGATTCACAAGCCGGTCAATGACAGTAGCTTTTGGTTGTCCACAATGAGCCGCCGAAGAAGAAAAAACCTACATTGGCCACTATTCCGTTGAAGGAAATAGATACAGATGAAGCTATACGACGCAAACAGAGTTCCGGGTACAAAGAATCTCCTAAGTACAATATTTTAAGAAACTTGAGGGGAGCAACTTCAAGTTACTGACAACGGGGGAGAAGGCACTGCGCAGGGTACTACAGCCGAACTGAATGCGCTGGGTACCACGCCAGGGATGAAATCTTCATCTAAATCGAAGGTCTGCAAAGCATCCACGGAGGACCACCAGAAGCACCGTCGACAACACCCTCCCAAAATCTGACTTGCTTAATCTCGAAGCCGGATCTTCAGGTGACATTATCGATTAAATCGAAGAAGGTCATTTTAAACGAGAAGTTGGTAGTCCTGCAGGGAGCCACAAGGCAGGCCAATCACCATGGCATGAAAAGAAAAACAAATCTTTTCCTAGCTGTGTCAAATTTCATTAAATGGTACGGGGAGCATATGTCGTGGTTTGTACCATTGAGGAATCTTTGAACTTTCCGACAGCGACAATTTTCGGCATTGTTGTTCTATGGCCTGGTGTTGTTGTCCTATGGCAAGAAGAGGTATTCAAATTGGAAAGCTTGGTCTGCGGAAAAAGCAGATTCGACTATTTACTGGATTCGAAAACTATTTTAGAGCTACAAGATATGTTCACTTAACTTGGCAATATTTCAAGGCTTAATCCCAGTCCTTGAAATTCTTATAATTCTATTTAAGGTCGGTACAGTAATGCAGCGCTAATGATGTGAGTCTGCGAATAGAATGGTAAATTCATTTTAATCACCTACCACAACATCTAAAATTCTGAAAAAATTACCAAATAATGAATAGCATTGGAGGCCGGTTATGCTCTTTGAATTATAATTCAATAATGCATCATAATACATATAACATAATCGAATATTTCAATTAAACATCAAATTAACTCTTAACTAAAAAATGGGAAAACAATTTTGCGACAAATTCAACCCTGTTTGATGAGAGATCATTATCTTTGACACAAATCTTCTAACCTGATTTTCAAATAAGAAAATGAGTTTTCCTGAAGTTCAGTGACCCCGATGGAATTTTCGAAAGTTTTGCAAACTACTCTAAGGCGAAAATCTCTACAGATTTCCTGGACAATATGTTGGAACCGTATCGAGGACTAATTCTAATGGTTTCCACAGGACCGATCGATCGAAAATGCGTCTTAATGAGAAATTTTGTCGATTTTATCATTCTTATGCTCGCTGATTGTCAATTTTATATGGACATTTCCATAGCTACGAACGTGACAATCGTACGATTTTTTTAGCTTTTATTATGAAGAAAAACAAAGAAAAATATTAAAACAAATTTCCGAATATTGGTTTAGCACTTTGGTAGCACTTTATTTACCATCTATATGCTTAACCAAACTATGAATTATTATGTATGCGCGCATATGGTCACACTGAGAAATATTTGAAATCAAAAACAACTGCTGCTAAAAACAGTTAAGTCTGAATTTATAATAAGTAAACCAGAAAATTGAAAAATATTGCGCCTTTATATGCATGACATCTCTCTACGTTTCAAAATTTTTATACTCTGTACCGAAGGTACATAGAGTATATTAAGTTTGTGCAAAAGTATGTAACAGGGAGAAGGAATAATTTCCGACCCTATAAAGTATATATATTCTTGATCAGCATCAACAGCCGAGTCGATATAGCCATGTCCGTCTGTCCGTCTGTCTGTCCGTCTGTCTGTCCGTCTGTCCGTCCGTATGAACAAACAGATCTCAGAGATGGTAAGAGATAGAGGTTTGACATGTATGGGACAAATGCTTCTTATACTTGCAGGCAGATCAAGTTTATTTTTAATTTTGCCACGCCCCCTCCCGCCCCCGCAATTTCGAAAAAACGTCATATCTCCCACAGTTTTGTAGTTAGATGATTTGTACCTTCTAGAGATAGTTAGTCATTATTAATATCTATCTATTTGCCGAAGAAATGATAAAGATCGGATGAGCGGTTCTTAAGTTATGAGAAAAAAAGTGTAATAAAGACGCCTCCCACGCACACGAAAACAACACCGCATTGCATGCATCAAAGAGAGAGAGAGAGAGAGAGAGAGAAACTTAGAGATGAACACAGTGGCAGCGACGCATTAAGCATATACACCGGGTACAGAGTATGTTATAGTCGGGCTTGACCGACTTTCTCACTTGTTTTTTTTGATTTAATATTATTTATATTCTTTGAACAAAAAGGGACAAACGTACTGTTCTACTGTACTAGTTACTCGTAGAGTAAAAAGAGTCGGATAATAAATAGCCGAGTTATAAAAGCGTTGCATATTTTTCGGCACTTGTTTAAGGAACACAACTTTTGTCATATATAAGCGTTTACTCAATAAGCGAAGAACAGTTTAGACCGGACAACTACATTAAAATAAAGAACCCAGAACACCTCATCAACAGACTAATTAAGGAAACAACAGACAATTTATTTAATAATAAAAACACCAAGGAGAACCAAGAAGAACCGAGGAAATATATAAGCGTCCCATATATTCAAAACTTAACAAATGTAAAATCATTAGCTGAAATATTACCAAAACAAACGACACAGCAGCTGATCTTCGCATACAAAGCCCACAACAACACAAGACGCTTGTTTACAAATACTAAGGACCGGATTAAGAGAGAAGACAAGAGCGGAGTTGTGTACGAAATCAAATGTGAGGGCAAAGACGGGGAAAAATGCAACGGAATTTACATAGGCACAACTAAACGCTCTCTGGGCACGCGAATAAGCGAACATAGAAGAGATGCTCAGAAGGGAAAAACGACAACAGCCTTAGCTCAGCACATCACAACAGCAGGTCACACAGCTGACTTCGACCATGTTAAAATACTGGATGTGGAAGCGAGATGGAAGACCAGAATGGCACTAGAAAGCCTGCGGATCCAAGAGAGAGCGGGGCAAACCGTAAATAATAGAGAGGACGTGGAGCAAACAAACTTTATATATGCAGCGGCACTGAAACAGAAAAGAAGCGACGCCAACGGGAAAACAAAATAAAATTAAACGAAATTAAATAAAGTGAATAGAAATCAACAACATGGAGAGACTGACAACAAACGACAATAAATTAGTGCAATACAAGAAACAAATATGACGACATGCTAATAGGTATTTAAATTTAAAATAGTTTTATATATATGTAGTGAATATGTGTATTTATGTTTGTATGTATTTTCCAAAAAAATAAAAACAGACTCCCTGAAGAAGGCAAAAGAAGGCAGCCAAGGCTCGCCGAAACGCGTTGGAGGACAGCTGAGTTCAACTATGTTTTAACTGCAGCAAAGGAAGACGGCCCAAAATAACCCCAGTGGAAGAACATAGAACCAACGAAACGGCCCATATCAAAATCAACACATAACTAAACTCGGAGGGTAAACCGACATTCAATACATAAACAACAACAATGAGGGGATACATGCAACATATGCGTCTCAAGTATGACGATCAAACCTACATGTATATTAAGACGTATTTTAAGTGCCAGAAACGACTCGCAAAACAACGAGAGAGACTAAAATATTTACTTAGGTGTAAGGATTTCAGAATAGTACCAAAACATTTACAGGGGAAAACAACCGCCCTTCGACACAACATTACACTACACGACACACAAAAAGAACTGCAAAAACTAGTTACAAATTTCTTACTAAAAGTACTTAACATTGAAATCAAGGAAACACACAAACAAATACACATTACGAAGCGAGACCTGACGCACACTTACCACAAATTAAAAACGACGATCAAAGAAACAGAACTCACAGACCTCGAAAATAAACAGAAAAATGCCTACCATGCAATCCGCAACACAACTGAAATGACAACGAGTAACAAAATAACTAAAGCACTAAAGACCAAAACCAGGGAATATGGACTAACGTTAAACGAAGACTGGTTCGTCAACCAAACAGACATCGAATTCCCAGAGCATACCAAATGGTTATTATCCTTAGGACCGAAATTTGCTCTTCCTGTGACAAAGACGAATATATCAACCATTCATGTTATCGCCGACCTGGAACAGGGGATACAAACTGTGGAAGAAGACAAAGCGAAGGAGCTTGCTAGAAGAAACCTAACTGAGAGACTAATTAAATTCAAAAGCAGCAACAGGACAAATGAGAAAGACGAACTAATCTTAAAAATTGCATCAGACACGGAGAAATTCCTTAAAACACATCAAGACGAAATTATAATTACACAAGCGGACAAGGGAAACAAAACAGTAGCCATGTACAAGAAAGAGTACAGGGGAAAAATGGACAAAATGCTTCTAGATAGGACCACATACAAAACAATGAGAAAGGATCCCACTGCACAGCTTATTAGGAAAAATAACTTAATGATCAACGATTTAGCCAAAAACAACTACATTGACAACAAACAGAAACAAACCTTATACTGTTCAAGCGGTAATGCCCCGCGAATTTATGGACTTCCCAAAATTCACAAAAAAGACGTTCCACTTAGACCCATAGCTGCATCAACTACTGTCCCCTGCTATAAAGTAGCAAAACACATAGGACACATCTTAAAGAACATAACATCCGAAAATTACAATATACAGAACTCAACCCAATTAAAGCACAGACTTCGAGACCTGCACATTGAAAAAGACGAAATACTAGTATCATTCGACGTAGTTTCACTATTCACCAATATCCCGACATCACTAGCGATAAGCAACATCATGGAAAGATGGACTGAAGTAGCACCACACACAGAAATACCCAAACGACGATTCAAGGAATTGCTAGAGTTCTGCTTAATAGAGAACAACTACTTCACGTACAATGACACCGTATACAACCAAATATTTGGAATGCCAATGGGGAATCCACTGTCCCCAACAATAGCAAATATCATTTTGGATAAGATACTGGACAATACAATTGTGAAACTGAACTCAATGAACATACAGATAAAACACCTTTCAAAGTATGTAGACGACATATTTTGCATCGTAAAGTCTAAGGATACCGAGAAAATTTTAGAAGTACTAAACAAGCAACACAGACGTATTCAATTTACGGTAGAAATAGAGGAGAAGAACAAAATAGCCTATCTAGACACAGAGATTACAAGGAAAAATGAAAAACTGATATTCAACTGGTATACTAAACCAATGGCATCAGGCAGACTAATAAATTACAATTCGAACCACCCGCCCAACCAGAAAATCAATACCGCTAAAAACCTAATAAGAACAGTTTACTCAATAAGCGAAGAACAGTTTAGACCGGACAACTACATTAAAATAAAGAAAATTTTGCTGAACAATAGTTACCCAGAACACCTCATCAACAGACTAATTAAGGAAACAACAGACAATTTATTTAATAATAAAAACACCAAGGAGAACCAAGAAGAACCGAGGAAATATATAAGCGTCCCATATATTCAAAACTTAACAAATGTAAAATCATTAGCCGAAATATTACCAAAACAAACGACACAGCAGCTGATCTTCGCATACAAAGCCCACAACAACACAAGACGCTTGTTTACAAATACCAAGGACCGGATAAAGAGAGAAGACAAGAGCGGAGTTGTGTACGAAATCAAATGTAAGGGCAAAGACGGGGAAAAATGCAACGGAATCTACATAGGCACAACTAAACGCTCTCTGGGCACGCGAATAAGCGAACATAGAAGAGATGCTCAGAAGGGAAAAACGACAACAGCCTTAGCTCAGCACATCACCACAGCAGGTCACACAGCTGACTTCGACCATGTCAAAATACTGGATGTGGAAGCGAGATGGAAGACCAGAATGGCACTAGAAAGCCTGCGGATCCAAGAGAGAGCGGGGCAAACCGTAAATAATAGAGAGGACGTGGAGCAAACAAACTTTATATATGCAGCGGCACTGAAACAGAAAAGAAGCGACGCCAACGGGGAAACAAAATAAAATTAAACAAAATTAAATAAAGTGAAGAAAAATCAACAACATGGAGAGACTGACAACAAACGACAATATATTAGTGCAATACAAGAAACAAATATGACGACATGCTAATAGGTATTTAAATTTAAAATAGTTTTATATATATGTAGTGAATATGTGTATTTATGTTTGTATGTATTTTCCTAAAAAATAAAAACAGACTCCCTGAAGAAGGCAGCAAAGGCTAGCCGAAACGCGTTGGAGGACAGCTGAGTTCAACTATGTTTTAACTGCAGCAAAGGAAGACGGCCCAAAATAACCCCAGTGGAAGAACATAGAACCAACGAAACGGCCCATATCAAAATCAACACATAACTAAACTCGGAGGGTAAACCGACATTCAATACATAAACAACAACAATGAGGGGATACATGCAACATATGCGTCTCAAGTATGACGATCAAACCTACATGTATATTAAGACGTATTTTAAGTGCCAGAAACGACTCGCAAAACAACGAGAGAGACTAAAATATTTACTTAGGTGTAAGGATTTCAGAATAGTACCAAAACATTTACAGGGGAAAACAACCGCCCTTCGACACAACATTACACTACACGACACACAAAAAGAACTGCAAAAACTAGTTACAAATTTCTTACTAAAAGTACTTAACATTGAAATCAAGGAAACACACAAACAAATACACATTACGAAGCGAGACCTGACGCACACTTACCACAAATTAAAAACGACGATCAAAGAAACAGAACTCACAGACCTCGAAAATAAACAGAAAAATGCCTACCATGCAATCCGCAACACAACTGCAATGACAACGAGTAACAAAATAACTAAAGCACTAAAGACCAAAACCAGGGAATATGGACTAACGTTAAACGAAGACTGGTTCGTCAACCAAACAGACATCGAATTCCCAGAGCATACCAAATGGTTATTATCCTTAGGACCGAAATTTGCTCTTCCTGTGACAAAGACGAATATATCAACCATTCATGTAATCGCCGACCTGGAACAGGGGATACAAACTGTGGAAGAAGACAAAGCGAAGGAGCTTGCTAGAAGAAACCTAACTGAGAGACTAATTAAATTCAAAAGCAGCAACAGGACAAATGAGAAAGACGAACTAATCTTAAAAATTGCATCAGACACGGAGAAATTCCTTAAAACACATCAAGACGAAATTATAATTACACAAGCGGACAAGGGAAACAAAACAGTAGCCATGTACAAGAAAGAGTACAGGGGAAAAATGGACAAAATGCTTCTAGATAGGACCACATACAAAACAATGAGAAAGGATCCCACTGCACAGCTTATTAGGAAAAATAACTTAATGATCAACGATTTAGCCAAAAACAACTACATTGACAACAAACAGAAACAAACCTTATACTGTTCAAGCGGTAATGCCCCGCGAATTTATGGACTTCCCAAAATTCACAAAAAAGACGTTCCACTTAGACCCATAGCTGCATCAACTACTGTCCCCTGCTATAAAGTAGCAAAACACATAGGACACATCTTAAAGAACATAACATCCGAAAATTACAATATACAGAACTCAACCCAATTAAAGCACAGACTTCGAGACCTGCACATTGAAAAAGACGAAATACTAGTATCATTCGACGTAGTTTCACTATTCACCAATATCCCGACATCACTAGCGATAAGCAACATCATGGAAAGATGGACTGAAGTAGCACCACACACAGAAATACCCAAACGACGATTCAAGGAATTGCTAGAGTTCTGCTTAATAGAGAACAACTACTTCACGTACAATGACACCGTATACAACCAAATATTTGGAATGCCAATGGGGAATCCACTGTCCCCAACAATAGCAAATATCATTTTGGATAAGATACTGGACAATACAATTGTGAAACTGAACTCAATGAACATACAGATAAAACACCTTTCAAAGTATGTAGACGACATATTTTGCATCGTAAAGTCTAAGGATACCGAGAAAATTTTAGAAGTACTAAACAAGCAACACAGACGTATTCAATTTACGGTAGAAATAGAGGAGAAAAACAAAATAGCCTATCTAGACACAGAGATTACAAGGAAAAATGAAAAACTGATATTCAACTGGTATACTAAACCAATGGCATCAGGCAGACTAATAAATTACAATTCGAACCACCCGCCCAACCAGAAAATCAATACCGCTAAAAACCTAATAAGAACAGTTTACTCAATAAGCGAAGAACAGTTTAGACCGGACAACTACATTAAAATAAAGAAAATTTTGCTGAACAATAGTTACCCAGAACACCTCATCAACAGACTAATTAAGGAAACAACAGACAATTTATTTAATAATAAAAACACCAAGGAGAACCAAGAAGAACCGAGGAAATATATAAGCGTCCCATATATTCAAAACTTAACAAATGTAAAATCATTAGCTGAAATATTACCAAAACAAACGACACAGCAGCTGATCTTCGCATACAAAGCCCACAACAACACAAGACGCTTGTTTACAAATACCAAGGACCGGATAAAGAGAGAAGACAAGAGCGGAGTTGTGTACGAAATCAAATGTGAGGGCAAAGACGGGGAAAAATGCAACGGAATTTACATAGGCACAACTAAACGCTCTCTGGGCACGCGAATAAGCGAACATAGAAGAGATGCTCAGAAGGGAAAAACGACAACAGCCTTAGCTCAGCACATCACCACAGCAGGTCACACAGCTGACTTCGACCATGTTAAAATACTGGATGTGGAAGCGAGATGGAAGACCAGAATGGCACTAGAAAGCCTGCGGATCCAAGAGAGAGCGGGGCAAACCGTAAACAATAGAGAGGACGTGGAGCAAACAAACTTTATATATGCAGCGGCACTGACACAGAAAAGAAGCGACGCCAACGGGGAAACAAAATAAAATTAAACAAAATTAAATAAAGTGAAGAGAAATCAACAACATGGAGAGACTGACAACAAACGACAATAAATTAGTGCAATACAAGAAACAAATATGACGACATGCTAATAGGTATTTAAATTTAAAATAGTTTTATATATATGTAGTGAATATGTGTATTTATGATTGTATGTATTTTCCTAAAAAATAAAAACAGACTCCCTGAAGAAGGCAGCAAAGGCTCGCCGAAACGCGTTGGAGGACAGCTGAGTTCAACTATGTTTTAACTGCAGCAAAGGAAGACGGCCCAAAATAACCCCAGTGGAAGAACATAGAACCAACGAAACGGCCCATATCAAAATCAACACCACTCTTTTTTTTACCTCTAAAATATTACCTTAAGAACTTAAAAATATTAGTCTAATGCCAAAAGTTCAGCTTCTAACAAGAAACAACAACAAAGAAAAACTAAAATCCAATGTTTAGTCAATCGATACGGCTGGTTCCATTATATTGTAAGCGCACAGAAAAAACGAGAGCGTAAATTAAAGTCAGCGGAGCTCGACTTTGGAATACCCGTTACTCTCTCTTTCTCTCTATCTCCCTCTCTATCTTCCTCTCTCTCTCTCTCTCTCTAAAATTGTGCGATGTTGGATGTAAAAGGGTGAGAGGGCGGGTGGCGCGGGGTGCTTGGTTCACTATTTTGCTCATAACCGCTCAGCCGATCTTTATCATTTCTTCGGCAAATCGATCCATTTTGCTAATTACTAACTATCTCTAGAAGGTACGAATTGTCTATCTTTAAAACTGTAGGAGGTATAACGTTTTTTCCAAATTGCGGGGGCGGGAGGGGGCGTGGCCAAAATTTAAAACAAACTTGATCTGCGTGCAGATAAAAGAAGCATTTGTCCCATACATGACAAACCTCTATCTCTTACCATCTCTGAGATCTAGATGTTCATACAGACAGACGGACTGACGGACAGACGGACGGACGGACAGGCGGACAAGTCTATATCGTCTCGGCTGTTGATGCTGATCAAGAATATATATACTTTATATGGTCGGAAATGATTCCTTCTGCCTGTTACATACATTTGCACGACTTTAGTATACCCTTTTTACTCTACGAGTAACGGGTATAAAAAGTCGAGATAATTTCAATCTTTTAAATCTTGGAGTAAGCCCGGCATGATATTCTACACAATTCAATACTATAAGGATTGACCCATGCCTTTCGAACTTGAATCATTCCAAATGTGCTTACTTCAATCCCTTTTGGGATCACATGACCATAAATTGGAGAGCGAGAGCGAAGAAATATAAGTAGCCTTTTAGACACGCAGCAACAACCGATAGAGTTGGTGGTGTGTGATGAAATGCCATTCCATTCATTTTCAGTGCGCACATGGTCGTGGGTTAAAATCCCAGTTGAGCACAACAATTTGTATATTTATTTGTTTTTTTAAAAGTCTTAAATAAACCAAGTTTGAAGTTGATATGGATGTCCTAAGGCACGTGGCCTGGCGGAGGAACGGAAAAAAAGAGTTGGTCTTACCTCAAATTAAAAAGACAAACATTCCAAAAATGGTACAGCTTTGGGTTGGGACTAAACAATTTTTTTTTTCTAAAATTTTTTGCTAATTCAATCTCTTGAAGGATTACCCCAGGATAATTGTAATCTTTCTTGGGATCAAAAAAGGAAGATCAACTCAATCCTTTTTCTGATTGGTTCAAGCATATCCGGGATTACGTTGTTTTCATTACCGCTTGGGATTGATTTGATCCCGTATGGATTGATTTTTTTTTGAGTGCCTGCACCAAAAAAATCTCTGAAAAAATTCAGCTTGATGGCTGATACATACTCAGTGCAATAAGTATATGTGCAAATATGTTTTCGTTTCTCTCTTCCTCAATAGTAACAGAACATATGTTCTAGGTATGCAAAAGTCTTTTGTTGTTATCTATTTTTAGAATGGTAAAAGGTAAAACTGGCTATACAGCTCCTCGACGGGGCCAAGCCAAGTTTCTCACAATCTCTTGGCGTGTGTGCCTTAAATTTTTCGCACAAGAGAAAGGGACCTACAGTTTAACGCCGGATCCGAACGGCAAAGTTTGAGAAAAATTGTTTTTTCATGGCTAGTTACTTCACAGCTGGCGCCACTAAGCTGGTGAAGGTGACCGTATGTGTAAAAGCTAGTTTCTAAAGAAAGAAAAAACTTTTTTTATTATTAGATGTTCAGAGGCGGGGTCGAACCCACGACCTCCCGCCCAGCAGTCCAGCACACTAACCACTGGGCCACAGACGGCCACATTTTAGAATGCTTTTGCATAATTCTTCTTTGGTCATCATTCTTAGTACCGTTATCACACATTTGAGTGGCGAGATTTGATTTTCTTAGGAAATAAGTTTATGTGCAAAAACCAATTAGTGTGCATTTAATGGTCGGCGTGCAACAAATTGGATGTGTTTTGATAAAAAATGAAAAGTTGAGAGTAATTCAAGTAGTTGTTGCAGAAACACAAAAAAAAATTTTTAAATTTTCCTAAGAATGTCGCGTGGAACACATTTATCAGCTGAGGAACGCGGACGAATCCAAGGATTGAACGAAGGTGGGGCTACCATCACTGAAATAGCATCCAGAGTGTCTCGACACAGAAATACGATAGCTAATTTCTTAAAAATCCAAGCTCCTATGGTCAGATTAAACGCAGTGGTAGACCGAGCCACATCGACGATAGGTGCAAGCGTGAGATTAAGCGCCTGGCTGTAAACAATCAAATGTCTTGTACAGGCATTAAACGTCATTTAGAGCTCAATGTCGGTAGAAGACGGATCCATCAAATTTTAACTGAATATTGTAACCTTAAACATAGTTCCCGGGTGGCTGTACCGATGCTATTGCCACGCCATCTAAAGGCTCGTTTGGCGTTTGCTGACAGGTACAAATTTTGGACCGAAGAATTCCGAAACGTTATTTTTTCGGATGAAAAAAAGGTTAATCTTGATGGTCCTGATGGCTGTCATAAGTATTGGCGTGACTTAAGAAAACCAAGAGAAACTTGCCATAAGAGAAATCACGGCGGTGGATCACTGATGATTTGCGCCTGTTTCGGATATGCAAGAAAGTCTCGGCTATGTTTTATTCCAATAAGAATCTATATTCAATTGCTGGAAAGTGAATTAATAGATTTTGCAGACGATCTTTACGAAGATAGATGGATTTTTCAACAGGACAACGCTCCAATCCACACATCAAAAGCCACAAAGGCTTATTTTTCTTCAAGAAAAATACCTGTACTGGAGTGGCCGGCTATCAGTCCTGACTTGAACCCAATTGAGGACCTCTGGGGTATCCTCTCAGCCAGGATTTATAAAGGTGGGAGGCAGTTCGACTCAATTAAGCATTTAAAGTACGCTTTCCTTGCAGAATGGGAGTTAATAAGCAATGAAACTCTCCAAAATCTGGCAGATTCCATGCCAAACCGCCTTGCAAAAGTCTTAGAGGCAAAAGGAAAGCACATTAACTATTAAAGTTGATCAAAAGTTAGAACTTAATAAAAATTTTAAGAACTATATAAAATGCACATATACTTATTTCCTAAGAATGAAGTACATTTGTTAAATAATAATTTTTTGTTAATAAATATTGAAGTACTGTAAGGCAGTTCTTAGTTACTGGCTATAGAGCTATAAGTAAAAAATATACTTGGCTTGAATCGTTTGGTTTAAAACAAGGTTTTTTCTAAAAATGTTAATGCACATATACTTATTGCACTGAGGTAGGAACTAAATTCACACGTCGTTTATATTCCCCCTTTTGAGATATCTCTTTCAAAGTTCAATTTATCAATTGAACAGTTTTCATGCTCAGCCCACTGTGCGATTGACCGTTTTGTGCGAATCGGTCAACGGACCACAACGGCGACTGAGCTGTTGACGGAGACGCCCTCGTCTATCTATGACAATGCCGCCTTGTTTGTTTGTCTGTTCAACGCGAGTGTGCACAAAACGTGACCAACGACCGGGTATATTACCGGTTTCAGTCGGTAAGTCAACACCCATCGACCAGTTGACGCCGCGTTTCGCATCAATTTACGGCGTATGGGCTACTTTGGTTACGCTCTTTTCCAACGTTGAAAGCAACAAACTGAGGAACAGCACCAACCAACCCATTTGCCAATTAGCATTTCCGCGACTGTGTCAGGGTCAGACGGACGCGACTGCTGACGAATCAGCTGCGACATAAGCACCATTGTTGCTCAACTATGCAGCACATGGCAGGGCCAATGTACACACTCGGATCGGGTCTCAGGTTCTGGCCTACATTCGGCAGTTGTTTGCGTTTTGTAAATAGAGCGTTACAGTTCGATACGCTGCCACAGGTGCACTGAAACGTGAGAGTGAGCCAGCGTAGGGAAGGTCGTAACACACACAGCATGTGTTCTGCTAGGGGACGAGAAGTGTGGGAATGATTTGAGAGACGACAAGTAGGCATCGCAGTAGGCGTTTGATACAAACCCATTCTCAGAAGTAAATTCCAGTAAATTGCTTATATAAAATAGAAATTATACAGAAAACGCCATCATGAGTTTTGCGCGCTTAGTCCGATCCGGTGATATATTAAAGGGATTGGGTGATTGCACCAAATTGCCCCTGGATCGTATGGATCTGATAACACGTACCTTAAGATGTCGTAAAATTGAAATCTTTGACTATGAAGAGGAAGTAAGTTTCACCGCCGAAGAAGAGGAAGCTGAGGGGCTGTCGTTCAGTACAGAGGATGTCACAGATGATGAAGATCGTGGATTGAGATTGGTGCAGGATATTGACTGTCTCATCAGACGCATTGAACTTGCACAAATGGCTATCAGAGAGCGCCAGCAGAAGACGGAAACAGAAGAGCAACCAGAGGTAGAAGTGCCACCTGTGCCATTGGTTTCAAAGAGCAAATCCCTGCTCAAGTGCCAAGAAGAACTGGAAATAGTTGCGGAGAAGCCCTTGCAGCTAAGTTGCCAGGAACAGTTGGAAGTTCGTGATCTCCAGCATTCCCATCAGCGTTTGCAATGCGAACTCGATGAACTGATCTGTCGCTTTCATAATCTTCGCCAAATCATGGGTCAAATGAGTCTGCAGCTTTGTTCCATTGAACGAGAACTGCGTGAACTGAGCACCCATGCAGAGAAGTGCTACGAGTGGACTCAACAGGTGACCGCCGAATTACCCGTCTGTCTGCAGCGCTATGAGTTTTTGCTGGCCACTAAGATAACCACCCAGGAGGCACAGTCTGTGGCTAGAGATCATATGAGTGCAGCCTTTAAGCATAACCGACTATACTTGGACCGTTCGCGCTTGCAGTACGAGATGAGAGAATTTGTTGCCGAAGTTGACGAACTTCTAGAATTTTCGGAAGAATTGTGCTTGGAGATAGGAAAACGCTTCGAGTGTATGGAAGTCAAGGCGATGGCCAGGAATAAACAGGTGTTGGCCAAATTTATGATAGATGTGAAGTCGGCCTTGGCTGAATTCGCAAAAGGCCTTCAAACTCTGTCCAATGGCACCAAATTGCGAGCTGACCTCGATAGGGTGCTGAAGGAGACGTCTTTAAGTCAGGAAGACTAGAAAAATAAACTCACGAAACATTTTTCCAAGTGCCAACATTAAAAACAATTATTGCACAGAAAAAAACTTCACTATAAGATCAGCTTTGCTATACTCAGAGAAAAAACCAAGCCGATCGTGCTTGATATCAAGCAGTTTTGATATCAAAAGTACGGTAAGACGGAATATTCTTGGATCCAAGCCTGAATATTCTGAATAAATCATGCACGAATTTCTGAGATGTTCGAAGTCAGGATTAATTGTCTTCTCTTATGCAAGCAAATTTCGACCTAAAAAATCAAGAAGAAAAAATCTAAATTGAAGCCGATTTCTGTCTCGTTGATTCGTGCTAGATTTCTCTAGGTGTAGTTTGCATTTCCGACTGTTCATGGATCATAGCTTTCCGGGATATTTGTGGTTCATGAATGCATCTTATTGTTTTTTGTATCGGAAAACTGACCGGCCTGGGAAACTTGCCCATAAGAGACTACTTTTTATACTCTGTACCGAAGGTACATAGAGTATATTAAGTTTGTGCAAAAGTATGTAACAGGGAGAAGGAATCATTTCCGACCCCATAAAGTATATATATTCTTGATCAGCATCAACAGCCGAGTCGATATAGCCATGACCGTCTGTCCGTCTGTCCGTCCGTATGAACAAACAGATCTCTGAGATGGTAAGAGATAGAGGTTTGACATGTAAGGGACAAATGCTTCTTATACTTGCAGGCAGATCAAATTTATTTTCAATTTTTGCCACGCCCCCTCCCCCTCTAGAGATAGTTAGTCATTAGTAATATGTATCTATTTGCCGAAGGAATAATAAAGATCGGATCAGAGCGGTTCTCAAGTTATGATCAAATAAGTGAATTACCCCCGCCACCCCCTCCCACCCACTCACAACCAACGCGCAATCTTAGAGAGATAGAGAGAGAGAGAGAAAGAGAGAGAGAGAGAGAGGGGAGAGAGAGAGAGAGAGGGGAGAGAAAGAAACTCAGAGATGAGCGCCGCAGCAGCTCTGCATTTATCTCTAGCTACAGAGTATAAATATAGTCGGGCTTGACCGACTTTCTCACTTGTTTTGTATGGAAAATTTAAGGTTATACGAGACCTCAGAAAGCATCGATTAAAATCATTTTTATATTTGACTGAACAAAATACTTAGGTTATATTTCTCATCTTCTAGAAGGCAGTGTCTATCACATCAATTAATTACAGTGTAAAGTATTAGTTTTTTTGAAACTTAAGAGCTTTCTTTAAGATGATAAATCGGATTTTTAATATTTGTAACAATATGAACAAAATTTTGATTCCTTTTAACTGTACTAAACTTTCAGTATGTCAAATCATGAGTAAAAGTGGATTGTTCGGTTTTCGAGTTATTATTTACACTCTATTAACACGGTTTTCTATTTACAACGAGTTGTCTCTGTATGTAGACAGATAACTGTCTGTCTGTCTGACTGTTTACTTCTACTACTTCTTTCTACTCGCGTTATTGTCGTAGTCAATTTTATTTACAGGGTGACCATCACGCGATTCTTAAAAATACCTTGACACTAAAATTTCGATAAATCTAAACACATTCACATCCTGGCGGTAGTTTTCAAATAATTCCAAAGCCTACACCAATATAAATATTAGTTAAGCTTAGTATACAACTCAATAAAGGAAATGCCAAATCAAAAATTTTTTCACGAAAATAACACTAAAAAACATTTTTTTCTTTATTCTTGGATATAGTACCACTTTTAAGGAATATAACAAGTAAAACGATCTAACAGCTAAAAACAATTTCATTGGCAGCTATTTTACTGCAAAACTTGAGAAAATACAAAACAATGATAACAAATAGTGAATTTTTTTGGAAATAAAGGATGTACAATTGTTCATATAGTAAAACCCCGTTCAGAAGAGTTGTTTAGTCTGTCAAAAGTTTTTTTTTTTGCCAAAGAAAGTATGCGAAAATTTCGGATTTTTTAAAAGTTTTACTCGAAAAAGTAAAAATAATATGCTTTTTGAAAAAAGTTTTTTAAGATAAACTCCCGGAAAACATGATTTTATTTTTTAAAACCGTTTAAAACCCTTTAACAGACTGTCAGCTACAACTTTGCCGAAGACAGTTTTCGGCTATCAACAAAACTGAATAAGCTGTTCGCCCAAAACTAGACACGTTTTTTTTTTTGTTTGTCACACCCAATTTCAAAAACTTTGAGGGTCCAAAAAAGGGCTACCAATCTCGCCAAACGCCGCTAAGAAATTACTCAGTTCGGAAATACTATCGATTCCGCATAGTGTAGCTTGGTAGTTTTTAACTGTTGCACTTTTTTATTAGAATGTTGATGTTTAGCCGGCTCGAAGTCAAAAAGAAAAAACACAATATCGTATGGTTTGTTTCCCAAATATTTGCCGATTGCTATGCGCATTTCTAGAATTATTGAAATTTAGAAGAAAACCGAAAAAACATATATATTTTGTTTTAAGATCAAAAACAAATATTTTGTAAATAAATTCAAAACTTCGTGTTTTTTTTTTTCTTAAATTTATTAAATTTATTTATTTATTTTATTTTGATGGCCATAGCTGTAAAAGACACAGCAACAATATAATATAATAGAAACGGATACAAAAGGATGACAAAGGAAAACATAAAGATACATTACTTGAACATTTCTTGGTATTTTGCTGTCGGGGCACTTGACCGCAACACTCTTACTTGTTTTACATTATGTTTCAACTATTTTCTACATCTGCACCTTGTCATTTGCCTTCTACTTTCCATTGCCCATCGTGCTCCTTAGCATAAAGATGTGTCAAAATCTCTCTCTCGTCTTCCGTACGCCTCACCCACTTTATAAAGATATTTTTTCAGCTCAGTGTTCTCCTGGTTGAGGCCAACTATTTTGTACTAAATTCCTAATGTGGAACTGAATGCATGTTCGTTCTAATCTGTCTTTATTTACAAAAATCTAATTGAGCTTCCACGTGTTTCCCTCCTTAAATGTCCAAACTCTCATGCAAATCCGTGTCACCGACAATTAAAAGATTAGCTTATATATGTCAAATCAATAGTTCAGAGAAACGAAATCTGAAAGCGCATGTTTTTGCCATGTGCAAACAGTAAGAAGTCAAGGCGCGTCTTGTTACACAATGCGGAAATATTCTTGTCCAGCCCCTACGCCCCACCCCACCCCACCAGTCGTGTGTTTACTTCCTGCAAATGTCAAAATGTTTCTGACGGCACATTCGACGTATGCAACGCAGAGCCGGAGGCACATGCACTTGTCTGTGTCTACACGTTTATCTATATGTATGTGGTAGTAGTAGTTGTTGTTGGGGTTTTTATTATAGTTTGGCATTGCATTGTTTTGTTGGGGCTGCGGCCTCGTCATGAGCACACGTGCCTCAGTCGACGTTTCCCCCACGAACAAAATTAGTCACTAGTTATGCTAAATTAAGGTAAACGGTTAAACAGCTAAACGCTTCAGGTCATCCGCCACAACTGTCTTGCTAAGTGCTGGGTCAAGTCGGAATTGGATAACTCGTTATCAAAAAGAATTTAGGACACGTGGCTGAGGCACACCCAATTTCTGCCACAATTTCGCTTTGCATGAATTCGCACCAATAAAAAGCCAACTCGGCGAAAAGAACAGAAAAAAATTGCAAATAAGCCACAGTAAAAGTGGCACAGCAGCAACAAAAACGTGCCTCACACACACAGAGCACATAAGAAACCCATGTGTATTTAAGTAACAGATATTTCTGGGAACACTCGTATATTATTTATAAAGCGAGGAGGAAAAAAATACATTTACTTTAATATAGAACCAAAAATGGTCGTACATTACATACCCTACTTATCTTTCTCTGCTCTAGCATCGATAGTCTGGTGGCATTAAGTCGCTTATATAAATCTGTTTCTTGTACAATCGGCTGCTGCTGCGTTTGTCTTACCCAACCGAAATGCGGAAAAGACAGCTGCTGAGCTTGGTCTCTACGGTTTGGGCAATTGCTGACGCAAATTGTTGCCATAACAAAGTCGCGTGCGAACGAGTACGAGTTTCCAGCAACAATAAAACTAGCACCCAGCAACATGAAGTCTAACACGTGAAGCAAAAAAAAGTCAACGCAGCCAGGCACGTGATGGTAAAGCAAGAATTTTGAAACAGAATGAGGGAGAGAGAGAGAGAGAGAGAGTGAAGTGGTGGGTGTGGGGTGGCAAAGTTTACATAAATTAATTAAACATGACCGAGTAACGTGAGCTGCATACGGAGAACAAAAGGATAGCTAAGAACAGAGACCAAACGCCGAGTGCAGTGCAAATAACTGAATGTTACGTATACGCCTCCAGCACCCACACAGTTGGTACAAGTCTGTGACTGCATAAGAAACAATCGGAGAAAGCTATTTTTAAACTGCAGCAGAGCAAATTGAATACTCATATATAAACGATTTACTTGTAACGTCCTGGTATATAATTAAATATTTTTATTATTATTGTATTACATTTGCGGAAAGTATGTCCGTATTCTTTGATGTTGATTTCGCATAACACTGAATGCTAAAAAGGAAATGTCGAATGTTTACATGGGGAAAGAAGGCAAGTTATATACGAGAAATAAAAAACACAAGCAGTCGCACTTTAATTTTAAGAATTATGCATTTGCATCAACTGCAAAAGGATTCTAGATTACTGACAATTTGGAAATAGTTGATTCAAATGCTCAATTATATGGTAGCGAACCTAAGATCTGACTCAGGGCACCAGCTCCCTGGAACCGTAACACACACTTAGTTCTTCAATCTAAGTATGGGCATACATGTTTAACCTAATTGATTGAACTGAATTACCTAGCACACTTACGAATTCTCTCCCTTTGCATAAGCTTGGCTTCGTGTCTCTTGCTGCCCCGTTAAAGCGCCCCGCTCGTGCTAGTTGTTTTGCCCCAACACTAACCTAAAAAATCAGTAACCACTCGGCTGATCTAAAACACAAATGGATTCTCATTTTTACATTACAAACCGAGTTTCAAGTCAATCGGTTGAAAAATAGTATTTTTCATGCAGAATTTTCCGGGAATTTTCACGCATGGGGGCGGATTTCCCGACATTGAAAAATCACATTTCAAAATGTTTCATATTCCACCCTTACAAACCGAGTTTCAAGCCAATCGTATGAAAAACAACTTTTTTCATGCAGAATTTTCCGGGAATTTTCCGACCGTTAGGTCTAATTTTTCAACATCGGAAAATCACATTTCAAATTATTTCGTATTTTATACTTACAAACCGATTTTGAAGCCAATTGGATGAAAAATAGCTTTTTTTATAAAGAATTTTCCGGAAATTTTTCGACCGTCAGGTCGAATTTTCCAACATCGGAAAATCACATTTCAAACTATTTCGTTTCTGTCCAAAAATATATGAAAAATAGTTTTTTCTTTCAGAATTTTCCGGGAATTTTCCGACCGTTAGTTGAAGTTTTTCAACATCGCAAGATCGCATTTCAAACTATTTCGTATTTTGTTCTTACAAACCGAATTTCAAGCCAATCGGATAAAAAATAGTTTTTGCAAGCAGAATTGTTCCAAGTTTCAAGTCAATCGGATGAAAAATAACATTTTTCCCATACAAACTTTTCCGACGCTTTTCCGACTTTTCCGGGTGGAATTTTCCAAAACCCCGTCTTAGTACGCACTTTCACCACTAACAGAAACTGCCAATCAGTCAGTCAGTGAATTAGTCAGTGAATCAGGACACTCTCTTTTATATTTATAGAGATTTGTCACATAACCCAACATATAACAGAGTAAATTGTAGGCTTATCCTAGCAAACATTTTTTTATCGCAGAAGATAAAAATGCGATTCTTCCAGTAGGTGTCGCTTCGCTCTGGCGATATCGCATATCTATCGCATTCTCATCTCCCTTCGGAAAGAAATGTGCCACTCTGCGACACTTCTTGGAGTAGAGAAAGCGTTTCTTCTGGGAGATACGAAATAGTCTCTTTTCAGGGTTAAAAAAGCGTTTCACACAAAAAAAATAAAAATTTGTGTGCGCTGCTGTTAGCAGTGCAGCTACAACCTGCTGGCGGCTGCTGCTGATATGCCTCGCCTCTGCTTGCCTGCTCCGGATAAACAGCGAATTAAACAAACTCATATTTACTACATGAAACATTTTTACTTACTCTGAGGGGATTCGAACTCGGTTCCCTTGGACTGAAGACACAATGGGACTGACGTTTTAGACGACTGTGCAAAGGGTTACTTGTAATGAATCTATTTGAAAGCATTCACCCATAAATGATTGCTTGTAATTCTCAAGTTCTTATTTATCACTCTGACCATTTAAATAGGGCCATTGAAATTGATGTCACATATCGCCAATTTAACCCTTTTATGCTAAAAATGCGATACCTTATGTGTTTTGTTTTTGTGAATCGCCAAACTATCACCAGACTCTCATCTCAAACTATCGGCAAACTCACTTTTTGACGAGTGAGATAAGAAATCAGACAAAATGTTTGCAGGGATCTGACATATAGCAGCTGTACAAATACTTCTAAAAAAAAAAGTATAAAATATCGATACAAAACCATTAAAGTCCAATTGAAATGCCAATTTGCTCTTTAATAGAGGTCTATGAATTAAATAAAGGCTTCATAGTAAAGGTATACTGCAAGTTTGAATTCCCCCATCTTTCTATAAGCAAAGTGCTACAACCAGTTGGGGGTTTTAAATACAGATTCGAGTAAAAGTAGTTCGATAACCGTTGCATATATTTTCTGGCAGAGATTGTATGTCTAATCAGAACTGAATTCATTCAATTTTGCAATTAAAATAAAAACAAGAAGGGTAAGCTGATTTCGTCAGTGCCGAAGTTTTAAGACCCCTGCAAATGTTTCAAATATCAGAGTTTTTAGATCAAACATTTTTCATACTTAAACCCATTTTCCGACCTATCGATTTCTCATAATATTAAAAACCACCGAGCTTAAGAACGCTAAAATTTAAGACACAAAAGTTTTGCTCACTAAGACCCATGTTCCGACTAGGGTTGTCGAAATATTGATATCAAATAACTTTTTAAGATATTTTTGTGACTTTTTCTTGGTTTTTGGACAAAAAGGAATGTTTTTCTAAGGGCATTCTGTTGGATATTAGTAAAATTAGAAGTACTAGTAATATCCAAGAGAATGCTTTTATAAAAACTTTCTATTTATGGCCAAAACTAACTGGGGAACTCTGTTACGCGGACTGGGGGTCTTCTTAAAAGCTCTTAGCTCTCCGATAGCCTATATCTTATTCAGTTGTATCATGAATTTAAGAGCTTTTTAATCGAAGGAAAGATCTCTCTATCTCTTTTTTTCTCTTAAGGATCTTTAATAGATGATTGCAGAAAAAGAGATTTTTAACAATGAATCAAACTTTATGAAGTAGTTCAAAAACGTTTCATTTGTAGAAAAGTGGTGTAGAGGGGTTATTGTTACACTTCTCTACTAACACAAGACTGTCGAAAAAGTTAATGAAGTTAGCTTAAGCTGCCTTTACACTTATCATTAATCTCTAAATAGTCGGTTGTCAGAATCAGGGCTGCAAACCTCACAAAAATCGGCAGGGGTTCACTCCGGGATTCGAACCCTCCAAACATTTTGGGGTCGGGTTCACGGAGCAGGTTTAGAAGGTCGCTGAACCTAGTAAACATGTACGTAAATTCAAACAAACATAAGTTTAGAAGCTTAATAATATAATATTTGAGCTTGAATCATCGAACGTTTTAGCAGGCTCCTAGGCAATAAGTCATGGAGCCATGAGTATTAGGGATAAATTATAAGCATTGGGATTCATATTGCACTCAGAGAGCGAAAGACAGAAACGGGGTGCGCAACCGTTGTCTATATGTTCTAAAATAATGTTTGTTCATAACTTTGAAAACAAGACACACTCACCACAAAGAAGGATGGTTGTTGTTGTTGTGTATAGCTGTTTCAAAAGCCTCCCGGTTTTATAATCTGCAGGCTTTGCCTAATTTCTGCCAGTCGGCAAAGGACATTCCATGCTAACAGGGAATTCCAAAGGCAGCACTAGACACAACAGACAACTCCAAATTGGCAGAAGAATTTGTGTATTTTCCATAACTTTAAAGCTTAAAGATTGCTGTTCATTTTCATCAGAAGATAAACCTGGTTTTATTTATTAGTTTCTTTGGAATATTATACAATGAATCAAAATTTTTCTGTGCAAGCTTCCTTTAGTCCATGGCTTAAAAAAATATTGGAAAATGTCAAACTTGCCATTTATATTAGCTTGAGAAAATCTAATAGAACATTTTTTTCGAACCGAAGCCTTTTCAACTTATTTGCTCCGTTTCAGGTTCGGGTTCGGGAAGAAAAAAATTTGTATGCTTTGTAGTCTCCAACTCTCTTAGAATATAGAATTCTCTAAAGAGAAACTCTTATTAAACTCCTGTCAAATTACATCAAAGAAGGCTAAATTTTCTTAATATTAAGAGATATTTGCTTTGCTATTAAAATATCGTCAGAGAGTCTCTTTAGAGATACATAACAAGTGTAAAAAAAGCTTAAGGAAAGCGGTTTAGATGTTATAGTCCGGGGTGTTTCAGTTCTAAGGGTATGTATTGATTCATCTATATGTAATCGACACTTCGATGACCCGGATGACCTTTGGCTATTATTTATCGAGCCTAGCTTTTTCAAATTGTTAGCTCTGTAAGTTAAAGTCTTGTCTAAATTGTCTCCTGAGTTGATTCTTACTCGTTGTGTAAATCGTCCAGCGTGCCCGGATTGCCGCTCGACTCTTTTGCCCGGCCACCTAATAAAGATTAGTTCCGCTCGGCTAACCGCTAAGGTGTGATCAATCCAAGTTGACCAAGATACGCAACAATATTATTTTAATTACCGGAAAACCTTTGTAGTAGTAAGTGTTTCTTTATTTAAAATTAATGAAACAGACAATAATAATATAAATAATAAAAGTTACACTAAAAAAGAAATGAAGTAAACCAACATGTACATAAAACAAAGTCTGTCGGCAGTGCGCATGGCTCACCTCACACTGATTACTACACCTGGCTGCCCGGGTCTTCTCCAGATACCAGATCGATCATCTGTGTTTAGTAAGCGTAGCACATTTGCACGCATGTAAGACTAATTTAAAACTTCTAAAATTACTGCTCGATATTTTAATGCTATTTTAATAAAGGTCACCAGGTCTGCCCAGTGCTTATCCTACCTATCATCCAGACTTCTTATTATATCGGCAAGTGCCAGCAGGGGTTTCCTAAAGCATAGCAATCTATGCTCCTTTTAAATTGGGCATCTTCCTAGGAAATGCTCAAGGTCATCCAGTTCTCCAGTGTTGCATAGGGGGCAGGCTACATTTTCATGACGGTTGTAGGTGTTAGACCCCAGCTTTATGAGATCGAATCGGGCCTTCAGTATCCAGGAAACTGTTGTGATTGGCAGAGAGTGGAGTTTATAGGCTACTGAGTTGTCCAAGTATTTGTAAATTCGGGTGGCGCTAGTGGTCAGTCGCTGATGGTTGTACTGCAAGGTTTTTGCTTTGAGGGCCTCATGAATTGTTATTCGAAAAGAATTCCATTCCTGTGCTGATCTCAAGGAGTCTCTCCAGTTTATCTGAAGAGGGTTGCACAATTCATCCAGACTTCTTACCCAGAAGAGATTATTTTCTATTAGCATGCTGGTAATGTAGTGTGGGAGGCGATTCTCATTATAAAAGTGCATCGTTTTTCCTATAAAGCTGAGGTGCAAGTCAAGCGTATATAGGTGGGCATTCTCCAAACCGGTCTCATGGAATAAGGCATAGCTTAGTGTATTTGCTGGCAAATATAGACCTTTTTTAAAAAAGAGAAGTTGGGTCCTATCGACTTCTGTAAAGTGTCCTCCTCCCCAGATTTCTGCTCCATATCCTTGGATTGTACGGCTTACTGCATTAAATAGTTTCCATTTTGTTTATCATGGCTTGGAGTACTTGGGTCTCATCAGCCAGCATTACAATGTCGTCTGCTTACATAAATAAGCGAATATTAAGGTCTTCTACAGATAGTCCGCCTCCCAGCGCATCGTGCAAGTCGTCTAGGTAGAGTGCAAAAAGTAGCGGGGATAGTGTGCATCCTTGCCTTACCCCGATTTCGGTATCAAAATAATTGGATAAAGCTCCTCCTGTCCATATTGCTGCTTCCGTTTGGTCATAAATCTTTTCCAGTAAATTAATAAATTATATATCGCAAATAAATTTTGATGACACTCCCATAGAATGCAGTTTGTACCAGAGCAGTTTTCTTGGCACCTTATCGAAGGCCGCTTTAAAATCCACAAAAAAAAGCATATACCCCCGCAAGGTTGTACACGTTGTCCACCGTAGAGTGAAACCTCTGTAGACAAACCTTTTCCATACAAATAAGTTTTTAAGTTGCGGCTTCATTAGGGTAATATTTTTTATTGTAAAACTCAAAGGATTTTGTTTTTTTGTCAATTTCATTTGTGACCTTAGAGCTTACATCATTTTCTTTAAGCAGCTCAAAATTCTAGCATGAAATTACACTGTCATTTCGTTCGTTAACAATGAAACGCGTTGCAAGGCTCAACTCAAAATTAACTGCAAATATCAAGAGATTTAGCATAAAGCCTCATAAAGCCTTAATAAGTCCCCGGCAATTGCAATTTTCTAAAAATTTCTCAAATAGCTGTAAGATTTTGAGAACTTAAAACCAAAACTATGGTTCCAATAAAAAAGTTGCCCAACAATAGCCGAAAAGTTTCCTAAGTTGGCCTATTTTGTCATTTTTTCATCAAAATTTGGGCAAATTATTTGCCTGTGGGACCTTAGCTTAACACTATAAGAAATACACTTGACGGAGTAACTTTACATAATAGAAAGTTAGTTTTCACTCCACAGTACACTGGAATATTTAGCAAGTTTCCGTTTTAGGACATAGCAAAATGGTAAACAAAAACCACATTTAACAAATCCAAAACTAATCACCATACTATAATTTCAGGGCTAGTCCAAAATTTCAATGGAATCATTTAGGTATGTTCTTTGAGAATATTTGAAAAAAACTTGATTCAATACAAATTTCGACTTCATGGAGCTATTCGAAATGCTGTGGCTTGTAGGTAATAACTGTACGCACAAATTAATTTTTATTGAATACATTTTTACATTTCAACTATTATTCTCACTGTGTACTTGGTTTTATTTATTCTATGCATTTTATTTCTCAACTTACTGTAGCTAAGCACCGAGCTGGCCTGCATGGCACCAGCCGCTGATGATGATGATGATGATGAAGATGCGGCGGTTGTGTTGGCCATGCCATTATGTCGCCTAGTCTCCTTTAGACCCGCAACGCGCATCTGTTTCTTCTCCGAGCATATGGTGGGCGCCATTTCGATTTGACTGCAAGCAGAAGAGGACAATAAAATGCAAAATTAATTAGCCGCCAAATTGATTAATTGATTAAACGCCTTAATGCATAAATATCAAGGCGAGAGAGTAGGTGGCTCTGCACGCGCGAACAAGTAAACAAAATGAAATTCTTATGAGTTCATTTAACTCGCGTCATGTGGGCGAATGTTTCAATATTAATTGCGATTCGCTGTTTGCAGAAAATCATTCGCTTGCATTACGTATTCTCCGGGGGGATTTTGTCTCGATGATGATATTCGGGGGATTTAAAAAATTCAATTCAATATTGGGGAACAGTTGTCGTGAGATGTTTTAAAAAAGAATAAAATGAAAAACAAAAAATGAGTAAACAATTTTTTCAATACTATTTTTTTATTGATAACCCAAATCCCTTGTCATTAAATGAATATTAAAGTCGTTCTTAAAGCAACATGTTGTACTTGGATTTTGCCTCGTCTGGGAATTTAAGACGAAACGACCAGCTAGGGCTCATTAACCACGCTACAAATCCTGTCTAATGCCTTGCCAACGACCATCAGCATGTTGTTCGCTTTCCTGCGGGCGAATTTCGCCAAGGTAAACAAAGTTAAAGTGAGCTTTTGGGAGGACTCCGGTAACATTGATAGGCAGATGAGCCCGCACGCCCATTCAAATTGAAAACGCCGCACAACAATGCCGCTGTTGACGGCACGTGTATCTCTTGAGTGTAATTACATTTGCAAAGTGCTACAAAATTTACGGCATTTTAGAAGAAAATGCCTTGCGGGTGCTAAGCGGATTTTTTATCAATATCCTCTTGCCCTGTCCAGATGGCCAACTGACATTGACATCAATGTGTCAATGTGAATATATACGTTGAAATTACATTTTATTATTTATGCCTTCGACCGCCCCAAGGCTCTCATCTATTCTAGACTTCTGGGGCTAAGAGGACTGTAACCAAAAACCGAAATGCGTAACGAATACCAAACTCAACGAATGGCCTCCAAGGCAAATTGCAGCAAGCACGCGCAGTCCCTTTGGAGAGATGGAAGGAGAACAGCAATTGAAATAAGAAACTGATTCACAATCGCCATAAATAAATGATCTGGAAATATGAAAAAGTAAGCATAAATATATAAAGTCATAAAAATGCCCAAAGAGTATTTGTGATAGTTGAGAGCTTTCACTTGGCAAATAATTGAAGGACAAAACTGGAGTAAGTTATACATTTCAGTTTAAATGGTGATAGCTGAGGGTTTCACTTTAGTTTTTAATATTTTAGCCTAGAGCCACCACTTATTGTATCCATCAAAAAAGTAAACATTTTTAATACAAATTTCACACTTGAGACTAAAAATGTTATTTTGGGATTAAATTTGATTATAAAAGTTCGGAATGTAGTTTGCAATGTTTGCCGGAAACCGCTAACTTTTTATAAAAGTTCAGTATAAATAAGCTTAACGGTGGACAGTTATGTTATCACGTGCAAGCCGCTTAATGGTTACTTTAAGTTTCGGGGCAGTCCAACAACAGCAGCAGAAATAACAACCCTTATCAGCGAAGCTTCGCACAAACTGCACTTGATGCGCCGTCTGCTTGTAGATTTTCTTAACCGAAAATAACTCTCGAAGCAATAGGAGCAACTGAGAGCAATTGAGAGCAATGGAGGCAAAGGCGTGCTCAGCGCTGCTTCAGGGAAGTCAACGAGACTCTAGCACTCTAGGACAAAAATCATTTTAAAGTATTTCGTCAAAAACTTTAATTTAGTTGGCAAGCAAAAACATCTTTTTTATATTAAGAGCATATTTTGGGCTATATGCTTAGGGTTTCCCAACAGAAAGCCCACAACCGAACACGCTTAGGCCTATATGGCGCTTTTGATTTATAACGATGCATTGATAATAGTGCTGCAAACCGGTGTTGAAACGAGCCTGTTCGAACTCGAAACTCCGTAATAAATTTCACAGCGAATCAAACCTTAAACCGAATCAAGCGGGACAAAATATTTAATCCTGAATCTGTTCCGAACACAAGTTACCGATTCGGTCCAACAAAAATTAATTCACTAATACTTTTCGCTCATTAACTTAAAAACCGTTCATCCGATATTTATCATTTCTTCGGCAAGTTTATATCTAATGCTAATTACTAACTATCTCTAGAAGGTAAAATTCATCTATCTGCCTGAAAGAATAAGAAGTTTATGTCCCATACATGTCAAACCTCAATCTCTTATAGGCTAATCACACTGAGCACATCTTATCGGAACGCATGGAATTTTCTGAAGATGTGAAATAACGATTCACACGGACATTATTTTACATCTAATATCTCAGTCGCCGAAGTGAATTTACAAATTGCTAAAAAAAAAATGAAAGAATGATTTTTTAAGAACAATTAATGGTTGTTTTATCTGTTGCTTTAAAACAGCAACTTGTAATTCGGCAGCTTGTAGCAGATTTAGTCAATAATGCATAAGTTGCAGAGATCGAAGATGAAGCGGAGCTGCTGACCATGAGAGGCATGAATCTGCACATACCAAGAAGCGCTTGGATGTTTGTAAGTGGTAGTAAAGTGTGACTTTTATACGTGC
Organism: Lordiphosa stackelbergi; assembly: GCA_018904235.1. NCBI lineage: Eukaryota > Metazoa > Arthropoda > Insecta > Diptera > Drosophilidae > Lordiphosa > Lordiphosa stackelbergi. Next base: position 67,747 of record JAEIFU010001031.1, read on the forward strand.
AACTCGTTTACATCCTTATATTTTATCCTAATTTTATATTTTAGCATATTTGGCATATTTAAAGAGAGCATTCGGATGGAGAAATCAACCTACTAAATGCTTGTAAGCAGGCCTGAAGTGTTGAGAAAAAGAGACACAAAATGTCTTAAATGTACACAACAGTGCAATCAATAACATTCCTCACGGTTCCCACGGCAATCGGGTCTCAGTCCCGGAACCGACGCAGTACTCAACACACTGCCCAAGGATTGCCAATCCCGGCACTCGGGAATCCAAGTACGTACCTCTATTTTTTCTCCTCCCTATCCTATGTTTTTTCACTACCTGAGCAAGCAACACCGGCTGTGTCCTCCTTCTATGCGCCGGTGATTTGAGTCTAATCCGGTCACATCTATCGTGCTCAGTGTGTTTAGGAAGATCACAGAGGGTATATCCTCTGTTACATGCGAGACTTTCACTTTTTTACACCCTTTTCTTCCCCCTCCCCCTCTCCCCTCCTGCGCCCCTGTCCCCACTTATACGGACGCCGTCTGTGACGCCCCACTAACACAAGGCCCGTGGGACGGACCCACACAGACAATACAAGGGCGCCGGCTACTTCATGCACCACAACACCCACGGTCCCCGGATTTAATCCCTTTACGCGAACACGACTACATGTCTAAGGATCTTCGCTGCCCCCACAAAACTGACAGCAGAAGCACACTAAGATCCTCATCCGGCTACTCCATCTTAAGGCAAGACAAACAGAAACAAAGAGAGGGTTAGCTTTTATTATACACCGTCATATATCGGCCTCTTAGATCATGTAACGACGGCACCGGTCAAGGTATCGCATTAAAAGTGGATCCGATTCATAGATCTTATAAACGTTTACTTCCACGTTGCGTGCCGCGGTTTTCGCCCGCTTTCTACCTCGGAGAACATAGAATAATAGTTAGACTCAATGCGATAGTGACGCTGGTTCTCAGCCCTGTGACGCAGGCGAAATCATTAAGAACAGCACGCTTCTGATTTCGCTCCATAAACGAAGACCACCCCCCCCCCCACCCCCCCACTTTCCCCCCCCCTCCCGATATAAAAATAACCACCCCCCCCCCAAAAAAAAAAAAAAATAAATCAAAAAAACTGTGGCAGCCAAACCAATCCTAATACTACTGCTGACTATTCTTTAGGTGCTGAAGAGGTAGGACTTGCTATTGCAAGATTTGTTATTTCGAATGAAGAAAAAGAGCGTATTGCAAGGCACAAATGGTTTTTACAGTGTTATTTGTTGTTACTTTCCCGCAACTGGAAGGTTGCTTGACTCGCTGCTATCTTCCGAAACATTTTACGCAGATCTCTTTGATGCTCCCTTTGCATTTTGCAGGTGGCCTGCCATTGCTTCCAGAAATGTGGGTGCCACAATCCGACAGCTATAGGAGGAACTCTATAATATTATCCGATATGAATTCCACAACATGTGCAATAATGTCAAAACATGTACATTGTTATATGTATGTTTGTTTATCTTATTGAGTTAATAATTCATTTAATAATCCAACGTCGGTATCTGGCCATTGATGGTTTGGAATTTTTGATATTTTTCCATTCCCTTTCGTTGACATTGTTTATGTTTCTCAGTGAATGACAAAATTTTTAGTGGTGGACCAATAACTATCGTGAAAATACTGATTGAAACGAAGTAAAATAGGAACATCCCCAGAAGATGTTGGAATGATGATTAAATTGTGGCTCGGCAAATGCTAATGGAACATTTTTGATAATGATGTTAGATGTCAGATGTGCCTCAGTGTGAATAGCCTATTACCATCTCTGAGATCAGTTTGTTCATACGGACAGACGGAAAGACAGAAAGACAGACGGACATGTCTATATCGATTCCGCTGTTGATGCTGATTAAGAATATATATCCTTTATAGGGTCGAAAATGATTCCTCTCCCTGTTACATACTTTTGCACAATCTTAATATGCTCTGTGTACTTTTGGTACAGATATAATAAACCAAAATGGCCACTTATCCCTTAAGGCTTGGCAAATCGTTTGTTAAACGAATTTCCCTTGGGTATGGCTGGGCTGGGTGCTCAGCATAAGATCCCTTCGCGACTTGGTTGGGATACTATTTTACTTTTCCCTTTGTTTTTCGCCACTTATAACAAAACTTGTTGGTTTAGCAAACCACACGTATGGTCGAGATCACTACCCAAAAGGAAAATACTGCTGGACTGGCTGGTCAACCGCAAGAACCTAATTTCAGCGATAAAAGGGAAGATTACATTTTCGATGGGGGTGGACTCGGCCTATTAAAGAAAGCATTTCGAACTTTCTTTCTCATGCTCAGCTGGCTCTAGCACTGCTAAATAATAAGTGTTGCCTGCTTTCCGGCTGAAAATAAATTTCAGCATCGGCCGCGACAAGATACATTACAAGTATACAAATTATACCTTTAAAATCTGAAATGGATTGGGTTTTTATTTAAATTGGGTAAAACGTGAGCCGAATCAAGATTCGAACCAAAGTTCGAACCTATAGTACCAAACCTTAAAATTTCGAGCTAAGTGATATCGGATATAATCGTAAATAAAGTATCGATATATTCTTGTCAGATAACACCGAGACGATATAGACTTGATATTTTTAACCTATTTTTAACCAGTATAGAATTACAAATAAAAAAAACAAACGGTTCTCAGAGCAAAAAAGGAAGCCCCCCCCTCCCACCTAAAAATGTTATCTTTTGACCGTCCCCTGGAACGCGAAACCGTTAACTTTTTTTCGAGTATTCTCTTTAATATAAGTTATATCAGTAATTTTCGTAATATCCAAAAGAGATTGCCTTAGGCAATCTCCCTTTTTGTGGCCGAAACTAACAAAAATATCCACCAAAAATGTTTTCAAAAAATATTTGATATCGATATTCCGACATCCCTATTTGGTTAGAACCAGCGAATCGGAGTTTTGGAAAAATGATTGCGTCTGCAGCCCTGATTGAAACACTCCTCGACCCTTGAATAGGACACCCTGTGCAAAGTGGAGTAATAAAATAACGAAATTTTTGCACAGTATCTTTGTGCGTACGCCACGGTTGAGAGTTTCTTATTGGCGTTTACACTAGTGAACACGCATGAAAGACATAATAATATGTAAAAATATTTTCGGAAAAGTCAGAACTTAAGTAGACGGGACTTACGTAGGACCCTAACTTTACATAAACAGAAAGCATGTCTTTGCATCTTACCTCATAAAAACCTAGTCTAAAGAATAATTTGAGACACGTTTCGTTGGCATGTCCCACCTGTAGCTCTGCTTTGAGGTCAAAGCAATCAAAAACTTTGATGAGCTTTGCTGCTGCTGCTGCGTGCTTACAAATTAGCCAATAATTGTTGAACATGACACGCAACAAGCCACACGAAACGGACGCCACACAGTCACAGCTGTCAAAGTGAGATTCGGTGTAGGGAGGGAGGGGGGGTCGAACTGAAGTAAGAAACAAAGCAACAAAACTGTCATTGACTTTTGACACTCAACGGATGGGGAAATGCCGAAATTGTTGGGGCGTTTCAAGCCAATTCCACGCATTGTGTCCATCAGCCAACAAACAAAGCACACATTTTTTGTCAACATTGTTGCAGAAGGCATAAAGTAAGTTCAAGGAACTCACGCGCGCGTGTGGGTTTGTATTTGTATTTGTATTTGAGGGCGTAACCGTTTTGAGGTTTATGTGGCGTGTGTAACATTAAACGCTGCGGCTTCTGCAACACCCGCACATTTGAAAAGACAACGTCAACTCGTCTGCCTTGCGTAGCACATGAAAATCGTTTTATATGACACTCGAGGCTCATTTGTTTAAATGTCTGAAAAATGAACATAAACCAAAATAGCAGTAAAGCTTCACTAAAATGACTAAGCCACAGGATTTTCCTGTTAAGATGATCATTAAAGACTTTAGAAGGGTGAACTAATACAGAGCACAAAAGCGTAGACTTTTCAAACTGTTATTCAATCCACACAGCAATTCATAATAAAAAGAACTTATTTTAGAGCATCTTGGGTACGATTTCGCCCACCTAAATGTGGATTAAATGCTGCGTACTTTTATTTCACTTTGCATGTCAAATGCAGAACAGAATATTGATAATCTGAATCATGCGCTGTTTAACTGAATCGCAGTGTATTTGCTAATATTTTATTTATGTTTATGCCTGTCATTTGCAGACACTTATAATTCGTCATCACATTTTAAGGAGGAAGGGATTGGATTGGTGGTGTGTGGGAGGCTCCCAGTTTGCGATTAGTCGCAAACTCTCACATTCCATTTCAGTGCCATTCATGCTCTACTTTTCCTTTTTAGACCTTATCTCACAGCGTTACACGCGCCAAACTTGTTGTTGTTGATGTGGGCTCAGGAATATAAAGAAATAACGCAATAATTTAGATAAACATATTACAGAATACGTCAAGAAACCATAAATAGTTTTTAAACCAAAACGTTTAAAGCGAATGAAGATGAAATGCCTCAGTAATCTGTTGTTTGCTCCATGTCCATGGTAAAAGAACCGCAAAACTCTTTAAAACAGAAAAAGAAAATATGTTAATTTAATTTAAACATGTGGTTTCAACCACAGACCTCAAATTCCGCTTGCACAAATAATAACGTACAATATAAATAGCTTAAGAGACACTTATAATGATGCAATTGACACCACATCACAAATCACAAATATTCTTATGCTCCCATAACTTCTTGCGATGTTCAAAGATCGTTTTTGATTTATAAAAATATTTTATCGGACAGGAAAGCAAGTCTACAGCCGAATATATTGAAAAAATTATTATTGTGCGCTTTATTGTAGTAGTATGTAGGAATTTATTTCTTAACGCTTAGCTTAAGATTAACACAATAAATTAAATCTAGAATGGGCTTTCAGCCGTCAGCCTTTTAATTTAACAAATATATTATTAAGAAATTTAAAAACATGATTTTCAGATTTTACAATAATAAAGACACCAAATCGCAGGACTCTGAACTCCCTTAGTACATGACATCTTCCCAGAAAATGCTGAATATCTTTAGATTCTCTTGCTGGTTACTGTTTTCCCTGGAGCAAAAACATTCCACACCTGGCTTTCTTTACCCACAAAATGTCTGTCGGCTGTATTTTTAGGTACTTTTATCCAATAATACTAAATAGATACTTATAAAATCTGGTGATACAATTGTTTTTTCTTTGCACATAAACAGCCCTCTGTGACCTCGAGATTTTAATGTCGTGCCATTCTAATCAATTTAATACACATAATACATTCTTTTGTAGAATTTTTCTAGCGAGTAGTTTCGGCAGCCGTTCGTCTATCTATTCTAAAAAAACCTTGAATATGTAATTGACATGTTGTCTAAAAGAGAACAGGTGCGCATACTCCACATTACTATCCAAGGCGAGTGCTTTTAATAGTTTTGTAAAATGATTTTAAAAAATAAAATAAGTATTTTAATAATTTTCCATAAACAAAATGTATTGCTCGATTTTGTATTTAGTTCTTTCGCCCTTACAATGTTTCCACCAAGTTCGATGGTGCATTTTTATGTAAAAGACCACTTTTTAAGCTTCCCTTTTTAACAAAGATTTTTATAATTTTTTTTGGCCGATATTATTTTCTTACGTGGGAGATAGAATTTCCAATATCCAGTATGCTGAACCATTTTTATTTTATTTTTGTAAATCTTAATTTTTTGTGTGTCACGAAAGAAAATTTTTCTTTTAACCCGGACTGAAAACCTCCTAAAAATTGGCAGGTGTTATCTCCGGGTTTCGAACCCGCGAATCTTTGGTTCACAAGGTCGCTGCTCCCAGGTTCGGGTTCGAAACGGGGTTCATAAATAATTTTGTTCTTCGCTAATTGAGAAAAAATGTACGTAAATTGAAACAAACTTAGTGCCGATTTCTCTTCTTCCAGATAGCAGCTATGTGTCAGTTAAAGGGCGGTTTCACGGGTCGCGAAATGGCCGCAAAATGAAAAACCCCATATAAAAAAAACTGCTGCTTAATTTGTTCGTTGGACAGTTTTATATTTGGTTTCCACTCATCGGGAAAAAACTACGTTCTGTTAAAAAAATAACGTAGCTTTAAGTGCTGTTAACGCCTCTTTTTTATGAGAGACGCAAAACGAAAATAGGTTTCGATTCTAATTTGTGCGGGCAGGAACAACAACAACATCACATGAAATAGAAAAAGAGACGAGCTAACGAAAGACGTTCCAGATTGGAGCAAAAAAATCGCCCAAATTCAAACACAGAGTGTAAAAATAGAAAAAAAGAGATGGGCAACAACATCAAATGAAAAGAAAATGAATGCTAACTGAGACATGAAAAGAATATAATAGATATTATAAATAATATATTTAAAATAATTTATTATAAACAAATGCGTTTGAGCAAAAAATATAATAAAAACTTTATTATTATGCCATTAATGATCACGATTTGGTTTTCCGTATCGACGGACGTACTCAGAATCTTGTAAAAAAAAAGTATAACAGACTTTGCTCGTCATCTGATGAAGATATAGATTTATATGGTCGTATAACATCACGTTGTCTTTGGAGAAATATATTATTATGCTTAATCAGCATTGGCTTAGATCTGCTTAGAAATTTTTTTCGGGACCTGTGGAAAATGCCCTAAAAAAATTTACTCTGTTGTTTGTTGGTTTATGTGACATATGACTCTATGTAGATGATCGGCCCTTTATAATTTTATTCATATAAAGAAGTTGAAATGCTTGATAATAGCAGGCTCCAATCAATTGTGAGTGGTGATAAGCGGTAGTCCGCATTGAGATTCCTACTGTCCGTATAGGAAATCACAGTGGTTAGAGCGAGACGGCCATATTCATATGGCACTCGGTCGAGCCGAAGTTAGATTTCGCTCAATTTTTTTTATACCCGTTACTCGTAGAGTAAGAAGGGATCATTTCCGACCATATAAAGTATATATATTCTTGATCAGCATCAACAGCCGAGACGATATAGACTTGTCCGTCTGTCCGTCCGTCCGTCCGTCCGTCTGTCCGTCTGTCTGTATGAACACCTAGATCTCAGAGATGGTAAGAGATAGAGGTTTGACATGTATGGGACAAATGCTTATTTTATCTGCACGCAGATCAATTTTGTTTCAAATTTTGGCCACGCCCCCTCCCGCCCCCGCAATTTGGAAAAAACGTTATATCTCCTACAGTTTTTAAGATAGACGATTTGTTCCTTCAAGAGATAGTTAGTAATTAGCAAAATGAATCGATTTGCCGAGTGAACCAAGCCCCCGCTACCACCCCTCCCACCCTAATAACAATGTTGCATACTTTTCGGATGGTTACACTAAGGAACGCAGGAACACTGTTAAACATGTTTTTTCATGAGTAACGGGTATATCGAAGTCGGTTAGAGCCGACTTTAACTTACGCTCTCGTTTTATTTACATTTTGTGGCGCAGCGGTTAGTGTGTCGATGTGCTGTTAAAAGTACAAATTTTGTAACTTTTGCTACTTCGACAGAAGCATTTTAACCACTGATTTGAAAACCTGATTTAAGGAATTTAACGGTTTTTAGTTGTAGTATACCCGAAAACAACTGTATCAACAACTCTGGAAATGCCAGGGAAAGTGCACTTTTATTAACCCGTATGAATGATGGAAAATCAAAGCCAGATTCTAGGCAAAATATTGTCAAATAAATATAATTAACATAAAAGTATACACATTTCAACAAAATGTGCTGAAATTAATTTCTTGTTTGCAGTTAGCTGGAACTGCTCATTTTGTTGCTAGTGCTGCCCAAGCAGGTCTGTCACAAACCACAATGGCAAAAGTGCTAATTTTCTTGTTATCTGAGCACATGCGCGTGAAACGCAGGCAGGCAGGCAGGCAGCAACAAAACAAATAAGAAATTAAATGCTAAAAATATAATGTTCACACACAAGCCAAAGCAATCAACATGCGTCATAATTGTATTTAGATATGGCTGGAGCTGGAAAACGTGCCAACAGAAAAGGGGGCTTGGTCTGGGCGACACTTGCGGAGAAGCGGCCTAGACAACTACGGTCTTGAGATGACAGTTTATGGCAATAAAAATTTATGATGGCCCCAAGGAAAATACATAAAAAGCAAAAAACCTTAAATGAGCCACACGTGTTCCAAACGATGTGCCAGCGAAAGCCGACAACATAAACACAGAAAATGAAATAAGCCAAAGCTGAGAATAGCAGAGAAAGAAGTAAAAGACCCGGAACCTAATCGTCATCATCGGAGCTTTTAATTACGGCTCAGTTTTATTGTATTTACTTGGGATAATTAGCAGGCCAGCTGTTTGGGTTCAAGAGTTAAAATAGCTTTATCCCAAGAAGTAAGTCTGTAAAGCTGTTTAAAGAACCTTCCGGTTCTATCGTCAGTAGACTTCGATATTAACTGCAGACCCAGTTATAGATTTCTTTAAAAGGCACCAACTAAATATATTATTTTCTGGTCTTATATATCTTCCTTAAGCCAATCACAATACACTGCACCTAACTCACAAATATTTAGACATGTGGCGCCAATAAACCATTAAATTAGCTAATCGTTTTGATATTTTACAGTGCAATAAAATCTCATTGTTTCAATCGAATTGCCAAACAAGTTCTCGATAGCCGTAAAAGCCAAATGTTATTCGTACCAAATGCGTTGCTAATTGACGAATGTTGTTTGCATTCCCTTTTCCTTTCAACTTTTAAACAAAAAACATAAATTCTCTTCATGCTTTTGGCATTTATGCTGATTTTGTTTATGGCTTCTGTTCTAGCATTAATCATTTATCAATGATGAATTTCCAGGCCACTTTGTTTTATTTTGCTCATTTAATTGACACATCGTAAAACGCAACGCTTAACTATAAATGTTAATTAATTAGTTTGAGGCCATTAATTTAATGAACATACGTTTTGGTCTGGCACGTGTGCCTGTTGTTTGGCCATCGCAAACAAACATAGCTTAATTGAACAATTAGATACAGCAAATATTGTAAAAACAATTGGAAATTTTGCTAAACAAAAGAAAATTGAAATCTTATAAAAGATCTAAACAAAATGCACGAGCAAAATGCTGGCGTGTGTGCCACTCCCATCAATGTTACTCCTAAGGTCACATTCACATGTATCCATTCCAGCGCGATGCAACGGTGGGCAGTTCAAAAGAGCAAAAAAAATGTTGTTTGAAAAATAGTAGCATATGTGTGTGTTTGGATTTTATTCTAAAGGACCTACAAGTATTTTAAATTAGTAAAGACGAAATCGATCGCTTTTTAATTTAGATTTCACCGGAACCGTTTGGCTGGGGGTTTTTATGTACTGCAAACCAGACCATTAATCAATCTTATTTGGACTGTACCAGGTACTGAACCTTGACCTGTTGAATCGGACATGCTTTTTTAGGACAATGTTTCTGTTTGAAAACTGACCTTAAATCGTCATGCAACCAAATTGTGTTTTTTTTCACCACCTAAACAATTTTCTTTAGTAAAAATTCCTTTACAATTGGAATCATAGTGATTTGTGTGAATAAATTATTTCAACTTTTTAATAACGCAATAGCATTTTAAAGAAGGATTCTTAAAAACTACCAAAGACTAGCAAACCCACCAGAGCTAATAACAAACCAACCAAACCGAATACTCAAACCAAACCCAGTTAGCATTGACAAAATATTTGTGTTCAGGGTGTTTAAGGCCTATACTCAGATGAGATAAATTTTTAGTTTGGTACGATATTTCACATGAATAGGGACAATTTCATACAAATAAGAAGCCTTTTCAAAAGTATTCAGATTTAATATCTGTTCAAAATTGTTTCTATTTATGTGAGTATAGGCCTTAAATATTCTAAAATTTGAGAACATGTTTTGCATTTCATTTGAAACTGGAATGTATAATCATTTATTTCATCAAGAATGTAAAATATTTTACAAATTCATATTAAACCTCAAAATAAATTGTGAATAAAAATATTTGCGGGAGACGCATCGCTGTTGTATTATATACCATAATCTTATAAATAAATTTACACCTACGACCTACGTCTAAATTTCTACATATTTCTGAATCATCTTCAAAGAAAATCATGAACTGTTTTCTTACAATAATACCCGTTACTCGTAGAGTAAAAAGGGTTTTTGGTCATAAAACGAAAACGAATGAAAATTTTTCAAAACTTTTTTCTTTATTTTATTCGGTCACGCAATGGCTACCAATCGTAGTACAACTTATTCGAAATGGCCGCCTTGTGCCTTCCAGCAACGCCGAAGTCTCGCTGGCCACTCATCGATCGAAGTGCGCACCTTATGCATTAAGAAATAGTCCCCAGCCGAGTGGATATAGCCCTGTCCGCCTGTCCATCCGTCCATCTGTCCGTCTGCTTGAACACCTACATCTTAGATACTAGAAAAGTTGGAGCAACCAAATTTAAAATGTAGACTCCTATTGTCTGCACGCAGATCAAGTTAGATTCAAATTTTTTTCCTCGCCCACCTCTGCCCCAAATACTCCCCCAAATTTTATTTTAAAATTAACTTATATATTTGCAGTATCTGTAAATTTTTATTAAGATCGGGTATTAAATAGCTGAGTAAAAAATGTTGCGTATTCTTCGGAGGTCCCCCCTCAGGAACACAGGAACGCTATTAAACATTTTTTTTTTAATCTTTTTTTTTAAATCCAAATTTAAAAATTTTAATTCGAACTTAAATGCTTTTTATAGTTTAAAAAATGTTGGAAGCGCAGGGCAGACTGAGTGGTCATAAAATGATGATTCATAAAATAATTTCTGATTAAAAGGATTTTTAAAACTGCCACACAAAACATAAAAATGATCTTGCCTTTGAATGTAAAGAGCGAACTACCACGCTTGACCCGCAGAAAAACCATTATGTAAAAAAATTGTACAAAATTCCGTTTCCACAATTTTTGTCAAATATTTTCAAAATTTTTCAACTAATGTTGTCAAGGGGAAAATAATTTTGAAGCAAAATATGGAAAAAAAGCGCCGCTGTCAAAAAATTTTTTTAAATCGACAGATTTTAAAAGTATTTATACACAATCCGCTTAAACAATAAACATTCATGTCGTGTTCACCACCACCAGGAAAATAATTTGACCATATTTAAGCAACTTATGATTACACATCAAAAGAGCTGGTTGCCTATAAGGTACCGTTTCATCATCCTACTAGAAACAATAGTTTTAGATTTAAGTCACGCAAAATCTCCGATCACAAATCTTTAACTAAGCTTTCATCAATATGTGGGCAAATTTTTTGCCAGCGAGGTTAAACTAGGAAAAGTAGAATGGAGTTAAATTTTGTTGTTAAAGCCCCGTACGCAGAAAGATAGAAATTTACTCTCGTCACAGTATTTCAAATAATGGGGAAACACCTTGGCGTTGCTTTGATGCTCATGTGCTGTTAGAAAGTGTTTCTATCTATGTAAAAGCGTGCGGTACAACGTTTGGACTGTTGAGGCAACTGTCAGTGTCACAAATGTATCTACCGGTAAAAATTAAGCTACATATTGCAAAGACATACCTTATACCCTCACTTTTTTATGGACTCGAAATATTCGTATTCTCCTATGTAGATGACACGAAAAAATTAACGGTGCTTTTAATTCAATTGTTAGATATATTTATAACCATCGAGTCTCTGACCATGTTACTTCTCTAGCATGTACGATTTTTGACCTTAGCCTAAAAGAATGGATTGACCTTAGAACATTAATTTTCTTACACAAGATTATAGTAACCAAAAAACTATACGATCTTTACTCTAAACTAAACTTCTCTGCCTCTCGGAGAACAAATAATTGAATTACCCACGATTTAAGCTATCTTGCTCAGAGTGACATTTCTTCATACCTGCAATCCGTCTATGGAATGAATTGCCCTAATCATTTAAAAACTATACAAAGCGAAACGCTATTTAAAAATAATTTGAAATCTCACCTACAACGAAAATAATGAAAAGTAAAAGTTTATATTAAAACTAGTTAAGTAAGCTAAAACAATTGTTAGTCTTTAAGTCAAAGAAATTTATGTGTGTGACTGGTGCATTAAATATAAGTTGTAACTTGTAACACTGGAATATAAAACCAATAAATCTAAATCTAAAATACTGTGACGTCTGTCATTCTGCGTACTAGGCTTAAGTCATCACAAAATTGTTACTAATTATTATTTATTTGACATGATGAATAGCATAAATAATAGCATAACCTGAATTTTTTCAATTTCATTTAAAAGAAAGTAAGTATGCTAAAAAACATATACCCTGCAATTGATTTCCATGAAATTCTTTATAAATCGCGATATATCGAAGGAAATTTTTGACAAGTTTCTGAGAGAAGGTAGGAATAAGTATTCCTTATTATAACATATCTTATTTATTAAATTATTTGTTTTAACAAATTAGGTCAAGTTTTAAGATTATATGCTTTGTTCATCTTCGATTTCGTCCCTTGTTATTCCGATTTGTAAACTCAATGGGGGGGGGGATTGATCATCTTAATCACCCCCTATCTACGCCATGGTTTAAGGGTTCTTTTGATTTTAACAGGAAGGAAAGGAAAATTGAAAAAAGCCTTATTTAACAGTAATTGTTTTGAGCCTTAGAACGAACCCGAAAATGATTTTTGTCTTTGTATTTGTATTTATTGTGTTTGTATTTATTTATTTATTGAATTTTATTTAAAGCACGGTACGGAGTACTCCAAACTGTTTGGGCGCACAAAAAAAGTCAATTATTGCGCGTGTGGAACCTAAAAACATATTAGTGTGCTGAGATAGCCCAAAAATGCCAAAAACGTCAAAAAAATGCCAAATTTGGGATTTTTAATTTAATTTAACACGGTTGTTTATAAAAATTAATTAGAATTTTAAATCATCAATATAAAAATGCAGATTTTGAAATACGGATAGTTAAGGATGTAGCCAGGGGGCACCTCTCCCGCACAAATCGTGTTGGAAGAGAGATGAGGATGCCAGAAGCAACCATCAATGTCTCAGCTGCCTTATTTTCGGCAAGGGGGAAATATGGGAAGATTTTTATATAGTGCGAAGACAGATTGTAAGATCTAATGTACTTCACGCAGAATGGCATGTTCAATAGATACGTTAAAGTCACGGTACCCTGTACGCACTGAAAAGTGCATACGAATCAATGAGCCTGGCTGGTGGCCGACTAGCGCCCCCAGGAGACCGGAGTCTCCCAGATAGCCATTTGAAAAGCAAACTTTCGGACATGACAATTCCATATGATATAGAAGTCCACGTCCAGACTCAATTTAAAACTCAGCAAGCCCCAGGCTTGGTTCAGAGGATAAGGACTGGGGTCGGCATAGTTGTCACGCCCGTTATGACGAGGGACGCCATCATGCCCCTTTCGGGACGAAGGTTCCCACAACAGTTGGAGACAAATCTTCCATATGAGCGCCAACAGTTTTATTTGCCTCTTTGAGTTGACGCCAAAAGGAAACATCCTCTCCAGCCGCAATACAATCTGGTGTCGTGCAAGACCAATCAAAATGTAATAAATTTTTATATAAAAATTAAAAAAACATTTACTGTTGTTGCTTTTATCCCGGACCTAATTGTTGCAGATCTTTGTCGACTGCCGCTAAAGGCTCTCCATGTCAACTGCAGCAAAATTATATTTATTGGTGAGGTTCCAAATACTTATCTTTGCCTCTACGGTATTAATCAGCGCAATTTGACCCTTCTTTTCTGACATTATGTTTGCTTCTGAGCGTCAAAATAAATAAATTTAATTACTTTGGGCGCCCAAAAAAGGCTCGAACAGCTGGAAATACAATCCACAAATTCAGTGTTCGACGTTCGAGTTCGATGTTCGTGTGGATTGACGTTTCGTGTCTCTGCGTACACACCGTAAAACGTTTGACGTCAAACGTTTTGCGTGTGGTTTTACAACGTTTTTTTTATATGGAGTTTTTCGTTTGCGAGCGCTTTTTTGAGTACTCCGTACCGTGCTTAAAACATATTTTGTGTATCCATGGAATTTAGGCAAGCCCCCTGAAAATAAGTTTTTTCAACCAAAATTTTATTGCTCGGTGCCACAGCAGCCCCTGTTCTTTCAGAATTAAAAACAGCTATAAATGTATAGAAGGTATTAATGTTTTGAAATGCCAAAATGTTGCAAAGGCATGTTACTTACAAGAAAATAAAAAAATTGGGTGCTTTTATGTTGTGCCTTTGGTTTTTATGTGACGTTGCTGAGTATTTTAAGGCGAATCTAACCCAAATGTATATTGATAAATAGAGTAAGTGGGCAGCTCCTAGTAACTTCTCGCAACTAAAGGTACAATTGTGTCCATTTATATGTATATGACTTGGTGTAATTAATACATTTTGCTCGTTTTTGCTCGTTTTCGAAATATTTGATATTGTTGCAGACAGGAACAGTGTATTTTATCATTATTGGCTAATTTTGCATACACAAATATCAAGAAAATCGAGCAGTCCCGACTAATGTATATACTGAAGTACCTGCGACGGAGAATGCTTAGAGTGTATTTTGCTGCTGCAGTAACACCAGAACGCAACGGAGATGCGGCGCTGCGACATCGAAATTTCTTTTGCTTATAACGCCACCATCGATTGTCCGATCTTTACCATTCCTTTGGCAGATTGATAAGTAAAGTTGATTACTAAATAAGTCTAAAAGGTTGAAACACATATCTTCAAAATTGTGGGAGATATGACATATTTTGAAAATTGCGGGGGCGGGTTGGGGTGTGGAAAAAATTTAAAACGAATTTTATCTGCCTGTGAGTATAAAAGTTTATGTCCCTTACATGTCAAGCCTCTATCTTTTACCATCTCTGAGATCTGTGCGCTCATAAGGCAAGAGTTGTGTGGGCGATACTGGTGGGCGTGGTCGGACCGGTCCAAAATTTTGCTCGTTTCTTATTTATGCCATTACTATTAAATGTTCCAAGTTCCTACTCCAAGCTCCTACTCGGTTGGTCTAGTTTAAGCCAAAATTTTGGAAATTCCGCCCACTGTGCCTTGGGGCAGAATTTTCCAAAATCAGAAATGAAAACTACTGTCCAAACTTCAGGGATCTCTCTTACCGTTCAGGCTGTGCTTAAATGGCCAATGAATCAGTGAATCAGGACAAACTCTTTTATATTTATATAGAGAGAGAAGTGGCAATAGGTAAAACAAAATTAAATAGAGAATACTTGCACCCTAAGATCTATTTTCAAAATGATGCTGATAGATCAGTTATGGCTCGCATACGACAAATCATAAACGAAATAGACAAACATCAACAAAGGTCTCAAGTCTTGGTACATGAGTGCTATGTCGGCTTCCTAGTTGCCTTTCACTGAGACAATCCGGAGTATTCCAGAAATCCCTAGAGATTTTCGTACAAAAATTTGATTTCAAACTGGCAATTTAAATTGGACTTTATAAGGTTGTCAAAAAGTCTTGCGGTATTTCCTAGCAAGCTTGATTTTGCAAGCGCGTAGTTCTAGGTTGTATTCGTCGCATCGGTTCACGCTAGAGCTTTTTGAAAAGCTCTTTACACCGCTAACGTGTTTGATTTATTGTTGTTTGTTTTTAGTCATTCGTGAGTTATAGCGTCGCAAACATGGAGCAAAATAAAGAGAAAATACGGCATATTTTACAGTACTACTACGATAAGAGCAAAAATGCATCTCATGCTGCCAATAAAATTTGTGCAGTTTATGGACCCGATACGGTTTCCATTTCCACCGCACAACGATGGTTTCAACGTTTTCGTTCTGGTGCAGAGGTGATCAAAGATGCGCCACGGTCCGGAAGGCCTGTCGTCGAAAATTGCGATAAAATCGCTGAATTGATCGAAGAAACCGGCATAGTAACAGCCGTAGCATCGTCCAAGAGCTGGGCATGAGTCATCAAACCATTGTAAACCATTTGAAGAAGCTTGGATTAAACAAAAAAGCTCGATGTATGCGCGCCACGCGACTTGACGCAAAAAACATTTTTGCCCGTATGGATGCATGCGAATCGCTTCTGAATCGCCACAAAATCGACCCGTTCTTGAAGCGGATGGTGACTGGCGATGAAAAGTGGGTCACACGACAACGTGAAGCGACAAACGGTCTGTGGTCGAAAAGCGGTGAAGCTGCCCAGACGGTGGCTTAGACTGGATTGACGGCCAGGAAGGTTCTTCTGTGTGTTTGAGTGGGATTGGCAGGAATCATCCAATATGAGCTGCTCCCCTATGGCCAAGCAACAGATTCCAGACCTGTACTGCCAACAGCTGGACCGTTTGAAATACAGCACTCATGCAGAAGAGGCCATCTTTGATCAACAGAGGCATTAAATCTACTTGGCCTTGAGCAGTCAGTTTCAAATCGTTCAACTTTTGTCATCTAATCTAGTAGCCGGGCATATATGTGGCATATGTATATGCAAGCGTTTATACAAAAACTCTCTAGAGATTTCTGGAACACATCCGAATATTTACTTTCCATATTATATCCAATGCCAACCGGAAACGCGAGCTGCCCCCTGTATAACTTTTAACAGAAAAATGCTGACACAGTATTTACGCAATAGCTTGCTTCGTCACACTTCAAAAATTCCTGGAAATCAGATGCAAAAGCTTAGCTCTAACAATAGCAAACTTTACCGCAAAAATACGTGTATTATTTAAAAATTAAGTGAGATAGAAATAACAAGATATGGTGCTTCAGTCAAGTGTACCGACTGCAAAATACCCTGTACCAAGTAATGGTGTTCCATAAGGCCTTTGATTTCTTAGTTCCTAAGTTAAACTTCTTCGACTGAATATATTTTTTTTTGTGTGGCTGACATGCATCTCGTTATTTGAATTCACTGTTTTTCTAGGCCTGCGTTTTTTTTTTTTAATAAATGTATTTCGAGCAAATGGGGCGGCGCACTTGCATAGCTTCGGTGTTTTTGTTCGAATCTTATAAATTCGGCCACAGAGTTACTATATATTTGGTCA